>KB696411.1:0-11895 GCA_000349165.1 Anopheles christyi | reverse complement strand
CATCTTTGTCGTATTTTTTTCCGGGAACCTGAACAATCAAAACATAATATTGAACAGAAATACCATTTTTATTCATTTTGAGTTATTACATTGGAGTAAGGAATTCTTGTGTCAAAATATGCGTCTGAATCGATTTTGACGCACCGATTCCAATTCCATCTAACAAGTGTAATAGCACCATTAGGGGCCTAACGCGGGTAATGACTGTACAGTCTTTACCCGAGATACGCGGTTAGGCTGGTGTCAGTGCTAGTTTTTTTGGCTAGAAAGCCTTATAAGGCCGGCATGACCTAGTAAGTCGTTTACGCCAAGCAAGAAGCAAGAAGCAAGAACTTGATACATGTACCCCATGTACATGTCATCAGGTGTGGAAAGGAAGGAAGACAGGAAGTGGGGGGCGGGGCTTTAACTTGAACCTGTGATGGTATGATATTTAAAATTCTATTGAAATCCCTTCATTGAAATTGGAAATGGGCCAAAATTGGAAACGACGGGCACAATTGACTGCTGAATGAGTGAAAGAGAAAACTATAGTTTCATCTACAAGCAAACTTACTAGAGATTATGTGTAGTCGGAACCAAAACGAGCGCAGTTAGAAAAGAATGGTGTACGGAAAAAATATGTTTGCTCACTTGCTCACTTTACGGAACGAGCGTAGTTAGAAAAGAATGCTGTACGGGAAAATGATGCTCGCTCACTTGCTCACTTTAGGGATCCGAACTTCTGTTTCTAGCAGATAGTGGTGATCCGGATCTCATAAAAACTGATTCACGGTTCACTTGTTCACTATGCGGATCCGGATCATTTGAACGGATCAGGGTTTGATTTCCCATCTCTAAACCAAACCAACCAACGCACACCATTTTTTTTTAATATCCCTCTCATTGCTACTTGGGTATAGGCGCCACAAACGCTGAAACCCTGTAAAGCTTGAACGTTCGACTTGGTCTAATTTTGCAAAATAAACTCTTTCTTTTTGCGCACTGGGAATGTCACGTTTGACGTAAACTGTAATATAGACTGATGTGCTCTTCACTTGATGAAAATTCATGTGTCAAATTGGAAATAACAATTTCTTATTTAAAGAAAACTAAGCAAAATGGCAGCCACACGAAGATTGCAAAAAGTAAGAGTTAATTTGTTAATTAATATTCATGGAACAGAGCTGATGTTGCGGAAAAATATTCACCAGACACAACGTTGATTAAAATATTAACATCAAGTTGTATGTGTATTGCTTACCTTCGGTCTGCAATAGTTATCAATTCAATAAATGTGAAATGAAAGAGTGTTGGTGGAAGTTATTGAACTAATGTATATTACATATCAGTTAAATTTTCCTTTATGGAAATACAGGTTCATTGTTGTATAAAGAGTTTAAAAAGAAATCAACGTTTCTTTGTTTTTCTTCTTCTCTTTTAGGAACTGGCAGACATCCGAGCATCAGGAATGAAATCCTTTCGTGACATAGTTGTAGATGAATCAAATTTACTGCTTTGGTCCGGCCTGATAGTACCGGTAAGCAAAATGTTAAAAGCGTAAACTTAGAAGAAGTAAAATGTATACTAACTTAGAAACAAGCATTTTATGCCATATAAAATAATGTCACCATGTATAAACAAGCATGAAGTATTATATATATTATACATATATATATATTTACATCGACAACAAGCTATTCTTGGCAGTTCAAGCTATTTTTAAGTTTGGCTTACTTCCTGTATTCGAATCGAATCGTAATCGAATTATGCGGTTGCCTTTGTCTTTTTAATCTTTTTATTTTCTTTTTAAGGATAACGTCCCCTACAATAAAGGTGCTTTTAGAATAGAGATAAATTTTCCAGCCGAATACCCATTCAAACCACCAAAGATTTCGTTTAAAACTAAAATTTATCACCCTAACATTGATGAAAAAGGACAGGTGTGTCTGCCGATTATAAGTGCCGAAAACTGGAAACCGGCAACTAAGACAGACCAGGGTATGAATGATTGACACTAAAACAAAACAAATGACATTATTTAATTATCCATTTCATTTATTGCAGTTATTCAAGCACTTATTGAGTTGGTAAATGATCCTGAACCTGAACATCCTTTGCGAGCAGATCTGGCGGAGGAATTCCTAAGAGATCGGAAAAAATTTACAAAAAATGCCGAAGAACATACCAGAAAGCACAGTGAGAAGCGGCCAGAATAAATTTAAGATGCTTAAACGAGACTATCATCACTGTCTCATGAATATAATTGAAAAAAAAAAACAGTTGTAAATTGCAGACAGTTGAAACGAAGATGATAATAACAATCGCTTAAATCAAATACATGCGTGATCTGAGCGCCGATCAGGTAGAAAGTATTACTCTTTTCGGTTACCATCACATTTGTCCTGTCTAATACCTGCACACTCTGTTCAGCTTATTTCTGCAGAAACAAAACTGAGGACTCTAAATCTGGCAAGCTCTCATACTCATGAAAGAACGACGTTTTATATTTAGTTTTGAATCAAATATTTAAAATGATTAATTTGATTATCACATGCATGACGTAATATATGAACTGCATTTTTTATTTCCGATAGCAGATTTGTATAAATTCGATATACTCTTTCTTACCTCTACCTACATTTTAATTTTCTTTATCTAATACAGTTGCTAAAGAGATTGATGATACATATATAACCAATGTATCTCACTGTATTTCTTGAGTCATGTTTTGCTCTATGGTTTCATGCATGATGCCGTCGCGATTAAGTAAACTGACTACCTAGCAGCACATCGCAATAAAGCTGGCAACAAATAAGATGGCCATAAAGAACTTCATGTCACTCATTAGAAACAGAGGTAAAATCAATTGAAGTTAAATTGGCAAAATTGCTTTCCTCTGCCCACATGCAGATAAATGAGCTACTTTAAAATGATTTCCTTGGATAATAGAGCAGTAAAATGAAAACTGTCTTGACAAGTACCTTAACTATGGAATTATTATAAAACTCATCGAGCATAAAATGTGTGCCAATGTTAAGTTATCGGCACGACACAATTCATGAGTCAGCTTTTTGTATCCTTGATTAAAAAAACCTCCCCATACGTCTATCGCACAATTATGTAATATTCGATTATTACGATGAACATTTGGAAAACAAGGATTTCTTAAATAAATATGTTAAACCAATTCAATTGAATTCTTTGGAATGCATAGCTAAATACACACCCTACGTACAAGCCGAATACTGTAGGGAAAAGAAAAAAATACTTGAAAAGGTATGGTAATACTTAACTTTTTTTTTTGCTTTTATGAAGAATCAATCACTATGTTGATCTACTTCAATTCGTATGCCCTAGACCATGTGGATCATAACGTGTTGCTATGTATTATCCCCAAGCGGACGAGACCGGTATCGTAGTTTTAAAAACTTTTTGATATTTATAGAACCAAGCAGTGTTATATTAAAAAGGGTAAAAGTTTGTATACTGAGCGTAAGGTAATTTAGTTTGGGTTTCAATTGTAAGTTCTAAAGCTGGCAAACATTCAAATCAAACAATACATTTAATTGTATTATTTATTATAATCAGTTAACGAAATGATTGCCATTGCATAACAAAAGATTCCCTTTATTCTTGCTGTGTTTACGGTTTCGATCACCGACAATTGTATGACAACGGTGTCCAAGGTGAGCTAAGCAAGAAGTCAAAAACCGATACTCGACATAGTAATTCCTAAACCTAATTCTTATACTGTTTACCTTGCCTTACACATTCGTCCTAATGAGAAATTTATAAAAATATGGTGCTTGTTGTTAATCATATGCAAATTGTAAAAATCCGAAATACTATTTGATCATGAAATATAGTGGACGTTTCATGTAGTGGACCTAACGAGTTTCATTCGTTCCAGTTACTTACTCGTTATATGAAAAAATCGTAACGCGGGATGCTCATTTCCTCTCGAAGCTCTGGAACAAAGTGATATTTTTGTCAATCTAACATGATAATACATTAAAAAAAACCTAGAATAATAATAAAACAACGTTTTTCTCTGTACGAATGGTAGCCCAAAATTGACATAACGGAACCTCAATTTACCGCACACTCGCACAATATACGATTATACGAATCGTTTCCTAATACCATCAGCTATACATTCATCGATCGTAGTATTGAAACTCTCACCTTCATGAGTGCGTAATATATCGAAATAAATATTCAACTTTAACCGATTTCAGCCATGTTCCCATCGGACAAGAAGAAACAACAACAAAAATGTACCTAAACGCAATGTTTTGCTCGTTATGCACTGCCACTGCACTTCAATTTTTAATAAAGCTGCATAAGTTAGTTGATTGATTTGAACTAACACGTAATAATGATATCATACTCACCGCATAAAGCACATGTTTTGAACTCTTATTTAGTTATTTACTTTATTTCCATTGCAGGTTCGTCAATCGCGCTTTCGCTGCTGTGATATTCAAACTGGTTGCGTCGAAGCGGACTTACACCATCTGTAGCGTTTCAAAATAATTCTTGGTCTCTATCTACAGGTTTTCCGAGGTCCGGAATTTGTGTCCATTTGTTTGGACCTTTAGTAGCCTTCAGCTACATAACACAAACACGCAAAGAATAAAATATAACAATATAAGCAATAAATAAAATCCAAAAATACACACAAAAAAACCAAAACCACTTAACCTAATATAACGATTACTAGAACTCATATCTTGACCATTTTTCTTGTTGAAAAGATTTTGTACCTTTTATCTATTTCAATATGTATATCTAGAAGCTAGATTAAATCTAAACATAAAAATATTGAGAGATTTTCCCACTGGTTAAAATCCTGCTAGTCGTTGGCTCTAATGCCGCAATATTAGATTAACCAAACGCTAAGTAAATCGATCATAATTTATTTTTCTTCGATTTGTGCTACGGGGATGATATCTACTAACTATAATTGAAATGTAAACAGATTTATGTTTTGTGTAGCGAGTAACGAACTCTAGGTATGTTAACGAAAAGTATAAGATTCGATTATTCTCTAATTTTTCAATATCAATCACGGCCTTTATCCAAACGTTTTCTCGAAGTTTACATATTTTGTAGCATTCATTGCTCGTTTGTAGTCAGACATAACACGATAGACTATTAAAAATGGAGTACACATTCACTAGTTCGCCTTCTACTGCGACTGCGGATTATTGAATGACACTTCGTGAAGTCTGTATTAGATGTTTTGTTTTTTAGTTGGGTGAATTGTTAATTGTTATTATTCATATTCGAACGAATTCATAACGAAATGGAAGAATAATTTGAATTTGTCTGGCATTTGAAAGATTGTTGTTTCATCGCATGTATTTAATTGTGAAACGGGCAAACTGTCAAAAGGCGAATTGGCAAGCGGCGGAATTATAAACGAGTGTAATATTGAATGTATATTATACCATATATTCCACACCGAGCGATCTGATGGCGTCTACTGATCCACCATATAACCAAATCAAGGATCTGTTTCAACCTTAGGCAGGACTGA
Source organism: Anopheles christyi (assembly GCA_000349165.1). NCBI lineage: Eukaryota > Metazoa > Arthropoda > Insecta > Diptera > Culicidae > Anopheles > Anopheles christyi. Next base: position 6,371 of record KB696411.1, on the reverse strand, counting down.
CTATCCTCCTGTGAGTAAAAATATCGTCAGAGAACCGACTGTTAATAAGTGGGCTAAACAGGCAAAAAATCAATTAAGATCGTTGTGCCAAAAACTAATTAAAAAAGTCAGGTCTTACAAAGAGTGCTTTGTTCACAACACAGGAGAGGTTTTGATATACGCTTCGTAGTACGTACCAATTACTATGCAGTTCGAAACCAAGTTTCTATTTAAGGGAATTCCACACAATTTTAATTTATTACACGATATCTTCCAACTAAAAACTCTAACTTTCCTTTTCTTTTTAAAGAGTTCCCAGAAAATTTATATTTGTTTTGCTTTTCATCGGAGCAAGCACAACAAACTTGTTTGACATAGCTTTTACGCTAAAATGGCCTACCTCAATATTCGACATACAATTTACTCTTGATTCGTTCCACATCGCATTTATAATATATTATGTACTTTTTATAACTGTTTACGTTGTTTTTGTACATTCTACTGACACTTAAAAGAAAACAACTAAGTATAAACTGGTTCCATTAGCGAATTTGGTGAACAACTCTATGACTTTCATAATAATGGCAAACAAAACATACTGCTCGCATTGTACATCGTATAGAAATGGAACACCTTTAAAATATAGTATTGGGAAAATCTGATATATCAAACGAAAAAAGGATACAATACTTGAACTACTTGTTTTTGTTTGTTTGTTGTAGTAGTATATTTTTTAGTTGTAATGTAGCCGATTTTGAATGGCGTTCGATTTAAAAGCAAGATTGTCAATGAGCTATATTGATTATCATTTATTCCCCACATCTCAGCATTTTAATTTTTCCTTTGAAATACGAAGATTGACACTTAAATAACACCGTAGCACTATTACAACCAAGAACTCGAACACTAATTATATATTGACGATCAAATTAGGATGAGAATTTACCATCGACAAAACAATAATTTATACTCAGTGCTACTATCAAAATTATAATGCTAACCAAGGATAATGTTGTAATGATTCTTTTGAACGGTCACCATAATCGTATGTCACTTCAACACCTTTTTCTATATCTTCTTTGGCAATTAGTACAAGATGCGGTCGATTATTAATGGGCACAGTTTTGGTAACCAAATTACCATTTCGCGAATGGTTTACTAACCGGCCAAGCTTTCCACTTTCCGCTGTGGCGTCAATACTGCAACGAGAGGAAATAATGAGAGTTAAAAAAAACATCGAACCTATCCTGTTTTTTACTACGGGAACCAATGGTTAAATCGATAAACGCGCTAGCTCTGCAAGATCGGACGAATTTTATTCACAACCGGGCTCTCCCCCGTAGTAAGCAGTGGCATGCCAGTTAATTTGTTTATTAAATCTAGTAAGCCTTTATGGGTCTGAATGAGCATGTAAGTAGTTATGCCAAAAAGAATAAGATGCTTACCAGTGTTGAACGTTCTTGTGTCTGAAGTAATACATGTAGCAACCAGTATTATCATCCTTCGCATATAGCTGTTCTCGTTGTTTTGCTTCAGAAACACTAATAAGGTCGCCAATATATTCTACCACGAATTCCCCTTTCGTAAAAGGTCGCGTGGTAACGATTCCTCGACCCTTGCCATCAAAATATTCAATCTACATAAATAAACCAACAAATATGGAATAGTGTAAGATATCACATAAACTCTCAACTGCTACACCTTATATTAACAATCATTTCAATCGCATTTGTTTTACCTTAAGACCATCTTCGCGCTCTTCCCTGATGGCTTTTTCGATATCACGGTCCCGTTCAACTTGCACTTCTTTTTTTGTTTTACGTACACTTCGTCTGATTGGGTAGAATTCTGTAATTTTTTTGTTACATCCAGTGGACGACCTGGAATTTGCTGGTTCAACAATGAGCTGCCGATTTTGCTGGGCAATATTTATATTCATTACGATCCCAACAGCTGGATCTAGAGATGCATTTGCTGCATCATTAGTTTGTAGCGGTTTTATTTCTTTCACTTCATCTGTTTCTTTTGCTATTTCTTTTTCTGTATCTTTACAAATGAGCCTTTGAAATTTAGAAAAAAAATATAAGGATTACTTATCACACCACATTTAGAACACATTTTGCACATACCTTTTACGACTTTTGATTGCAGCCTGCCGTTTGTTACGACTTTTACCAGAGGAAGAGTTACTAAGTAATCCAGGCGGGCTTTGTAGATACATGATTGAATTTTTAGCTGGAGATGGACAAAGAATTCGATGCGGAGTAGCCGGTTTCTTTCTAGTCCCAGTATCACCTGTTTGATCAGTACATGTAGACAAATTATTTTGGTCATTTGTAAATGACATAGAAAGGACAGTCCCGTCAGTTCCGGATAGGATAACAACGCCGCTATCACCGCTATCGCAAGAATTGTCCTCATCGTTTAATAAGCTTTCCGCCGTAGTAGTAGAATCGATCTGAGTTACTTGTGTTGGCTTAGACAGATCTAATATATGTTGTTGAATATTATTCATTGATGCTTGTTTCTCATTCTCCGTGCACTTTATGTTGTTGGAACGAGTGACTTCTTTCCAGATTGAATTTATCTTTGGTTGTGATGGTGTTGAAAAGAGATCTGGTTTCACCTCTTGGTGTGTTAGGAAAGAGTTGTGCATCATTTTTAAAGTTCGACATGAGCCGCTTGATACTTTGGCGAAGTTGAGGTGCAGCACTGGCTCCTGTAGAAAAATGTTGTTATTGTTACTTGTTTTTTTTGCTTCGACCAGGTTGTTTTTTATTTCGAGATCAGATGAGAAATTATTGCTTGCATCTGAAAGTTGACCCTGAAAAGCCTTACAAGCATTTTCATCTGTTATCTCTTTTTTATCGTTGGCTTGTGTCAATGGTGTAGATTTAAGGATAGTTTCAGAATCAACATTTTTTTCTAAATATTGTGATATGTCTGCCGTTTTCACACGTCCTCCACGAAGCTTCATAGGCGCTTCTCGCGAGTTTACAGCTATATTATTCAGCTGTTCTTCCTTTGCAGTTTGATCATTATTGTCCTTATAGGTGTATTTAACATCCTTGCGCTTTGGACTGGCGGTGTCATCATTAAATGTTTTCGCAGATATTTTTTCAGCGTTGCGCGTCCGTCGACCTAGCATAACAATAAAGACCAAATTTTGTTTTAAGAAAATGGCACGAACAATTATATATGTCTCGGCTACTCTGTTAATGGAAAAACATAAAAGTAGAATTTAATAAAATCAATAAGTTAAAATATCTCATTTTCAGCAGATAAAATTACAGACTGCCACAATATAATTCACAGAATGGCGGAATTCAGTCGCGAGGCTATTTATGATGTATATATTGGTGTTTGCGTTGGATAAGCATATTTATCGAGTTATGGATGTTATGGAATAATGTAACTAAACATGGTGTGTTGTAATACACACCATAATATTTGGTTAATGAAATATAATTACCTTTCAGCATTTTACTTCAACCCTGCCTAAAGGATATGTTCTTTGTTTGATTAGGCACGCTAGAACGCACTGTCAAATTAACAATCTGATGCAAATTCAATCTCGACTAGAGTAAAATAAATTGGTCACATTGATCTGCCGAATTTTCGTTAAACAATAGTTCAATAAACGCCACAGAAAGCTTTTTTTAAGAGCAGTCAAATCGAATCCAACTACCATGTGTAAGTTCCACTATACTTCTAAGTTACGCGTCGTGTAGCTGGAGTGGCATCTTTTCTTCTTCTTTTTCTTCTCTAAAATAATGGTGACAATTGCAAAGCTTGCTTGGTTCCCTCGACTCGACACTAATTCCGCACTTTAGAAGAATGTTTGATCCCGATTACAACAATTCTTCTTAGCTAAAGAAATTCACATGCAATTGTTAATTCATCAATACGGTAAAAGTTGAAGAGACATCGATTTGCAAATTTCGATACAATCGAGAATAAGTCTTCTACAGCTGTCATTCGATATAGGCTAAACTATATAGGGGAGAGGTTGGTTCAAACAATAGTACAGGCTATCCACGAGATACGCGGTTTTTGCGGAACGAGGTCAGACCACGTATTTCGCATTTCTACGTAAATCGAAAAGCTAAAATACTTTCGCTTTAAAGCTAAAATACCCATAAAATATGAACAATTTTCCAATTCACCCGAGTTACGCGGATTCCAGGATACGAGGATTATTAATTTGACAAATCTTTGAGCAAATTGTACTGATTTGACACATTGATTATGAATTGAGAAATAAATTTCTTTTTTTTTAAACACAAAAACTAGACAATTTTGATGTTTTTCAATATAATTCCTACCAAAAAGAAATTTGAACTGCTGAGATTATCATTTAGAATCAAAATTAATCATATTTGATGGGTATTTTGGCTAAAAAAATCGACTTATCGCGAATATCGAGATTCACAGCTTCCTTGGGAATGCATTAACCGCGTATCTCGCGTAAGGCAGTGGTAATCGCCTTTGCGTCGTGCGTTTTCTGAAAATGTATGGATTTTGACACACGCTCGCTTTGAAACGCATGTGTCAGAATAAAAAAAGTTTGATTTTAACGCATCGACGCGGCCGTCTGTCACTTTATGGCTTAAAAAAAAATGTCTTTCTTAATCGAATTTCTAATATCGCTTGTTCAAGAAAACAATAGTTTGTGGCTGTATAAGGACCAAAATTACGAAAATAATTCATATCGGAACAGAATTTGGAATTAAACAATCCAATTTGACGACCAAAAAACGCAACGCGATTACCATCTATGCGTGCGAATCGCAGACGTATTAGCGATTACCACCGCCTAAAGACTGCATCTCCGAATCCGCGTATATCGGAGACGGCGTATCTCGGGGACTACCTTTAACTAATACGAAGTTTAGCCAACACGTTACCCAAGGACCAACCAACAAGCTTTCTCGCTCTGCCGACGAGTATCTTACCCGACCAGATTTAAGGCTGTTGTCATTGCTCCATTGCGAGCGATTTTATCGCGCGTGCTGTCAAAGTTTGTATGGAATTTGACAGTTTCCTCCGCATGACGATATCGCCCATACGACGGGAACTGTCAATTTACATACAAATCCATGCACGATTTTCAAGCGTTGCAATCAATGTGAAATATAAAACAGTAAGGATCCGAACCGATTTGTATATACGACCACGAAGTCTGATAGTAGAACAAACCAAAATTATGAGAGTTCTGCTCTTTAGTACTGCTAATGAGCGCGTCTTGTGTTGGAACCCTTCCTACCCCTCAAATGTAACGCTTACGAAAGTTGTTACTTGGAGAGAGTGAGAACCCGACAAGCAAGTTCGAGCAGATTGCGTGCTCGCCTGAGGCTTGAAAAATCCTCGCGCTCGCACCGAGAACGAGCTCGCGGGGACCCGCGCGCGAGGATTTTTGACGAGGAAACAGCGCCACCACCAATCTGCTGTAGAGAGCTTTTTAGAGCTTTCGAGCAAAAAAGCTCACGCCGGAATGCTATTGAATGTCAAAAAATTATCATTCGTCTTTTTCTCTGTTGTATCCCCCGGGATTTAGAACTTCACTTTGTCACTTTCATGCACGCTATATGCCGTCAGCTGTTTTTCCCATGTAGAGTTTGTCAGGCGAAATGTGGGCAAAACAGGGGGAGAAGGGTAAAAATATGCTCGAAACGTCAGCTTGTTGGAGCGCTGCGGCGAGAAACGACATGAAGAGCAGCGAAGCTTTGATGCTGTGTGTAAACGTGACAAGCTGCGAGTACGTTTTCAAAACAAACCGAACCGACAGCCGAAATGAACGAAAGTGCTTAGAGTTTTATCTATTTTTCTGGATTTTGTGTGCATTAACTCTGATCATTATGGATGCTTCCAAAAGATTAAAGAAAAGTGGTGTGGTGATCAAGCGAACCAAAGCGATTTGGGAACGCTTTGAAAAGGAATAGAAGAATGAAAATCAACCGGGAACCAGCCGCGGTTTAAATCGAAAAGGTAAAACATTTTTGAGAATAATCAGAGAAAGTGCCAAATAACATGGGCAGTGATTGTTTATTTAATCGTGCTGAATTTTCCAGCTACAGCACCCGAAAGCATGGGGCCGGAATTTGGCGGGGCGAAACCTATGTTTATGCGAACAGGCTAAGGATATAGGCTTTTACTAATAAAATAACGCATTCAGCATTTTGTGCTTTGCTAGTGTTTGATCCATGAAACTACAACATTTTTCTTCCTAGGTGTGCAAAGATCCTACACATGACTCCGAAACATGATAGGCAGATATGGTATCAAGGAATGCAAAGCTCTCTACATCATTTCTATAGGTAAGAATGATTAATGTTTCGCATTAACATGTGTTTAATATATGTTATCTTTATAGCTCTGTATCGCCGCACGCA
>KB696410.1:0-11859 GCA_000349165.1 Anopheles christyi | reverse complement strand
CAACGTGTTTAAAACATGTTTGGATTTAATTTAGTTATTATTTTTCATTCAAAGTTGTTTTTTAATTATGAACAATCAATCAGTACCCTTAAACATGAATTTCAAGTTACTTTTTGGCAGCACAGAACATTATGCATTATTAATCACTCAAGCAAACATCATAAATGTACAGACAACTTTTTATTTACCAATTCTTTTCCAACATCATTCCATTCTGAAAGTTACTAAAAATGAACAGAGATCGCAAAGTAACGACTATCGCAGACTGAAATGCTGACCAGGAAAGTTAAAACACTGCGCTGACCAGCGAATGGTGGAAGTTTGCACTGGTTTTTCTTTCAATGGGAATCGAATTTGCTATGGTTACGCTTTGAAAAGTTTACACCACAGCCTTTTTAATAGCTTTATGGTTTATTGTACCAACTCCGATAACGATATAAACAAATGACATCAACATCTCAAAAACTCGAAAGCAACAAATAATACAATTGCTATCCCAAGGAGTGGTAGGAATAAGGAGGAAATCTCCGAATAACTTTTGCTTCTCCTTCCGGATCAAACTTTCTGCTATGAAAACTGTCCCCAGGGGAAATATAATATCTATAACCTCTAGGGCCAATTGTGTTAATCGGTATAGTGGCAAGAGTATCCGTAGAGAGGAGGACGAACGAAAGGTTCGAATGGGGTTATTTGTTACGGTTGTAGTTTTGTAGAGTACAACGATTCACTTGTCTATAGAACGCATTCATTTTCCACAACAAGCAAGATAAGTTTACTTGAATTTTTTAAGTGGTGTTGCTATCTGCAAGTAGAAACGGTATGACGAGTATTTTCCATTCCTATAATTAGAAACATTCCTGATCTAAAATGAAGTGATTAGGAGAGGAAGTCCAAAGCGAAGCATGGTTAATGTATCGAATCACTCAGTCTGAACGGGGACTCCTGTGCGCTAGTTTCTAAAAGGTCAGACGAGTTCGATTCACTACCGAAAACGTTCGCCAACCCTTTGCAAGGACTGACTATCGGGTTGCGTGGTACAAAAGCGTGGATATTGTTGACTTATTCCTTTGGCCATCCTTATTGTACTGCGCTAGGGAAGACGGTCGGATTGTTTCTCATCGGCCTTGCAGGAACTAGTGTTGAGAATTTGGTTGAAAAAAGGATCACAAGTCCTTTAAAAACACGGGTTTGCTCGACATTTCCACAACAAGGCAACCGTGTAATAAATTCCGTCTCGCCTGTTTAAGTGTTCGCCATACTTTTGTTCTGTTGCGTCCTACCTCCATTACTTTACATAAAAGTATGAGGGCTTTTCACGATTCATTCAAATGTCCGGAGGATACATATTGCCTTACAAACACCTAAAGCATGAATGTGGAAGCAGTTTGCTCTACATTCTTCAAGGCGGAAGCGTAAATAGTTCGTTTGTGTCTGGATGCATTTTTGCTTCAGTTTGCTGGTTACTGGTTGTTAGAGAAAGCCATTCCAATTCAGCCACCAAATAATATATACGATAATATGTAGTAGCGTCATTTTTACTGTTGTACAATGACAATAAATAGATTTCAGGTGCAGGGTACTTATCCTTAGATATAGAAAAATGAATTAGATTTTCCACAAAAAACCTTTAGCTTACATGGTATTTCTTTAAAACACTTCGGCAGACGGCGAAGACACACCTAAATGTTTCCATACATTTAGGAAAATGTCGCAAAGTTTAACAGCTTAAAAATTAATTTGAGCGTAAAGAGACTAACTTCCTAAAGATTCACCTTACAGTTGAGTGCTGAAGGAGGTAGGAATGCATACCTTTCACTGTGGACAGCATACGTTCAACACCACTCACAAACACTAGACAAGCAGCTATGTTAATGGTAAGTTGAACCAAGTATTTTCAAAAGCAGTACTAAACTGCTCAACCTCAACACTGCATTCCTGAGTTGGAACGACATACAAAACCACATCAAATTTCTGACTAGACGTTTAAGACTACAGTGCCCAACGAGGTGCCACCCGTATTTGAGATAGGTATATGGTAAGGACGTAAATAGATGCGAAACTACTTTCCACTTTTTACAATCACGCTCACATTAGTGCTTTCTAAGTGAAGAGCACTAAAAATTCTTGGTGCAGCCCAATGTACCCGGTACCTAGATTTTTTTAACCTTCTAAAGAATGTGTAATGAACGTTGGCAGTTAGCCAAACTCTTAGGCAAGCTGTAGCAATTTATGTAAATCGGATATTATTGATACCCAAACAGTATTATTGAACAATTCATCAGAGTAAGCATTTCGAATAATCTATTCATAAAAAAAATGCATAATTAAATAGTCCGATGGTGTAATGGATTGACACGCCAACTTCAATGTCTTAAGGATAAAGACGCACAACAAAAGACACAGCACACACCTTTATGCGATAGGTACATGTTTTCGGATTACCAACTCATATCAACAACCAAAAGCAGCAAACATAATACGATCCTTTGTGTATCATGCACACGTAGACGTGCAGCTAGAAAGGTTGGCATATGCAACCGTTGCTATGCAACCTCTCGGATTCTAACAGGCAGGCACTGTCGCCCAAGACGCTCACACCACACAAAAAAAAGTAAATGATATGTTGTTTCTGGTAACATTAAACCAAGCCGCGCGTATCGAGCAGCTGTTTATGAAACGCGTGGACCAGCGAGGAAAGCAAAAAAAACACTAGCCCATACACATTCCTCTACAGTTTCTATGCTAGTGATGTATATGATTAAGCGGATATTCCACTATGTCAGTGATTTATGTTGCTCCTACACTGCGCGCTTGTACGTAAGGTTCGAATCAAAAGAACTACCTTGGAATTTTGCTTTATCAGTTCAGAAATTTTCCAAAGCTTTTTCCCTTGCGCAACAACAACATTTCCCATGTTTACTCTTCATCATTCCAGGAGAGAAACGGAGTGATCACTTTGATCTTTACTCTGCCACCACGATACGTACAACGAACACACAACAACGCTCCCCGTATGTATCGTATGCGGTATGCTTCTCTTTGCTTCGTAAATGCATTGCAAGTAATCCAGCACGGTGGCACTGCATCAATTCTCGGGACGATTAATGTGATTAATCCCGGCTGATTCCATTACAAGCACATGATGGGCTCTATCCGCGCTGGACACTTGACAACATCATCTGTTCCAATGTGGCTGACCTTTGCCACGGCAATGGACCCTTTGCCCCTTCCCTATTTTTCTGGAGAATTATGCTTGCGTATAGGGTAATCGACATATTGGCAGTTTAATTGAGTTCAAGTTTTTCTTTTACTTTACAATTGTTTTCTGTTTTGCTTTACAAAACATTATTTACATTGATGAACATTTTTGTAATACACATTCTACTACTTTATGTAAATCTATGGAAACTTCTTAGCATAATTTCACATGCACTGCTTTCTTTAATGGGAAAAACAAGAAAACTACATTATTATTCTCTTTTAGGCATCTGATATGGTTTCGGTCTGTTTACGTAAACAAGGCGCGAAAATACGTTTTGTTCGCCAAGAACGCCGGTTAACACGTCCTTCGCTCCAAACGAATGCTGTGAAACTGACACTATGTTGTATGTTTCTACGTGTATGCTTTCTCCCCTGTGGAACTCACGCTCTTCGGAGCTCACCGTGAGCAGATGGAGGCAATGAGTGAGAGCATTTGTGAGTTTTATGCTCCTCACCTGGGGTTGTTTTCGAGCTGAAAAGATTTTCATCGCACTCACTTTATTCATGAAATGAATTCAATAAATGTGTGCGACATTCAATTCATTTGAAACTACAAATGTTCATACAGCAAGTGTTAGTTTTCTTTTAATTGTGTAAGATACTTGATTTAGCGAAAGATGCCGTTTCCCACGATTGGTTCCCACTTGTATTCAAACTTATTTATGTTACTTATGTATGCCAAATAAGTCTTATTAGGAGGATGAGGAGCATTCCATCAATTCTCAATTCGGTTTTTCTTCATTTAACTTTTTTTTTCACTTCTGACCTCATGCCGTCTGACTGGCGACAGGCGAATTTTCCTTTGCCATGGCCCTCAGCATAAGATCAAATTGATGGAACGGAATGATAAACCAGGACAAAAACACCGTGTACAGCATAGATCCGGAACCGGGCTAAGGAATTATAACAAAGCGACAACTTTTTCAATTAAAACATTCCAATGGTTTCGATCGATGGTGACAATGAAACAAAAAAACTCCCATCCCTTCAGCAGTGTTTGATCCAACGGGACAGGGCAAAGAAAAAAACCTTCATAAACCATGGATAAAATGGGGCCCTGCAGCTAGCTGACGGCTTAATCGGGGAATGCGATTTTCGTAGCTTTGGTAGGATGGATGCAGGATCAATGCAGCTTCCAGCTTCGCTAGAATGTGTCGAACAAAAAGTCTCATACCTTTGGTAACCGTGCTCCCAAAACATAGACATGCAATCAAGTTCTAGTGGGGAAAAAAATCGTAACTGATTTAACAGCACAAAAATGCGCCAAAACTGAAAGGTGGTGGAAATTGGATCTTATTCTTCCTTCGATAAGCAATAGCTATTTATAAATATTTTACGTGGATGGACAAAAATACAAATTTATACAAAAAAAAGTGAGCACCTCATACTTAAGGGATTCACCTGAAAAGGAACAACTAGTCCACACTTCTGGGTGGCTTAATTTATCTAATTTTAGCAATTGGAAAACGTTGAACTTTGGCATTAATTTATACAAGGTATTCCACAAAAAAAAAAACTACAAAAAGCTGCTAAAACATATTTCAAATCCGTTTTAACTTTTGTGCTTCATGATACGGAACAAAAATCAAATTAATTTTAATTTCATAGCCCACCCTCACACGAGGGTGCCTATTCCCATAATTGATATTGATTGTGCCCGACTATGTGATGGTAGTAATTCAATTTATTTCGATACACCGATACGATCTCGTATTGGTGGCGCATATCTCGTTGAAATGGTAAATAGTCTGCTCTTGTTGCTGTTAGTTGAATGTTTAATGTGAAACATTGTTTCAAACACGTGAATCAGATAAGGAAGACACCATATCAAACGTTTGGTTTCCGCATATTTTTATCGATCACTGGATTTAGTATCACTTTAAGCGTGATCAACGTTATGGACATCGATGTGGCAGCTTACTATTGTCAAATATTTTAAAAACGTGCCCTCGCATAAAAACGTTTTTTTTTATTCCTGGTTAATCACTCGTTCTATCCATCAGCCTACTTTGATGTCAAAGTAGGCCTTTATACAAGTAAAGCCCTTAAAAATGGCCCTTAGGTTTCTCTGGGGTGCCTTATTTATCCCCTCTAGGTTCAAAGTTTTGTAGAACTTGCGCCAGAGCAAAAGGCAATATCGAGCTAATTTTCAGGCTTAGTGAGTAGAAAAATTCTTGAAGTGAGAAAATTATAAAAGTTTCAACTATAATCAGATCTGGATCATAATTTTCTAATGTAGAACAAACAATCTTTATCTCGCATTAATGCGTGTACTTTGCCGGAATCCTTACTTCAGTTTTTATTCAGTACCTTGTAAGATCTTAGAGCGGGACCTAGGATAACAAAAGATTTGCCTTTCAGCAGTGCCGCCGGTTAACCCGTTGTTTGCTGTTCGAGGTGTCGTTCACATTTGCATCCTTCCCAACCCCATTGCCTCGAACCAATCAATGTTTGGCGGTGAAAGTGGTTGAAAAGTGGCAAAGTCGCGCTCGCTACACTCCCCACAAAAAGCACCGGTGGCAAAAGAACGATATTTGCATCACACATACTCCTCCAAAGACTAACATCATCTGTCCCAACGATGGTCGGTGAGTACGTTCCAACATCACGGCGCTCTAACGAAGTAAATAAATTCGATTGGAATGTTGAAATCCTTGAATGGATGGGGATTGCACGCTGGTCACCCACTGTGTTCCGGTGCAAGGGATGTATTTTTAAGGTTTTTTTTTTCTTCTCTATCCGGCTTCTTCCCTTGGGAAACGGATATTACGTTCTGTTTGTGATGATGTTGGACTTCGATGTCGGGTTCGGCTTGCTCAGTGCGCTCCTACTTGCAAACAACGACACCGCCAACCGTCTGTTCTTGGCAGCTGGTATGTCAGATGGTCGGTTTTTGTGGCAGCCACGAACTACAGACAGACGCGAGTACGAACTGCTGGGAGTCGGAATTTTATTTTTCACTTTCCCGTGTGCAGCACTTGAGCGGCAATCGGTGTTAAATGTGCTCGAGGGGTCTCGTTCGCTTCATGGTGGCAGCTAGTGTTTGTGTATATTTCACTCGTAACGAACCGCGAACTCGCTTACAATGGCGAGCGTGTCCTTTTTGTTATTGCAGCTACTGTTGTAGCCGGTTTGCTAGCTAGGCGTGTTCCGGCAAATTAAATGGGTTCCGCAAACCACAGTCTGAGGGACAAATGGGCCACTGGTTTGCATGAGCGATTTGTTTCCGATTTTCACACTGAAGGATGTGAACAGGGTGACCATTACTTAAGCAAAGTTAAGTGAAAGAGAGTGCAGAGATTGTGCTAATGTTTAGCTAGTAATTTAATCGCACTTTATAAAATTGTTTTCAACGATCGCCACACGAGCTGTCAATTGGATACACTTCAAATTTCACAAAAAAATACATTCAATTGTTTTGATGGTGTTTGCTTTCGGTTTGAAAACCTTGTTGTAAAAGAAAGGCCATTCAAAACAAACGACTTTTATCGGTGTTTGCATTTCTTGCGTTTCTTAATTAAGAGGTACGATTCACCAATGATCACGCGCCAGCCACTGTCATTGCTTTCCCTAGGCTCTAATGGATTCATACCTCATCTTAGGTCTTCCAAATTCCCTTTGTTCTTATGGAATTATTAAAGAAGAATAAAGGCAAACAAAGAATCAATCAGCAAATGCTTCTATGCAATGGTGCATGTTTATTATTAAAGCATTTTAGAACGATTTCCCTAGACAATCAGTGACGTTGTGTCATTATGTTTGAAATATTAATATTACAGCTGGTATCGAAGCACTTGCACATTGAATTCGATGTATTCTTCTCACCAGTGTTTGGTATAGTTTTGCATTGTACACGCGCATATGTTGTGCTTACAGTTATTTCGAGATAAAAGAATGATCATCTTTAGTTTATATTTTTCTTTTTGGTTCCCTTTTGCCTTAAGTCATCTTGAACCAATCATTTCCCCAGATAGTTCTTACCTACCACACCACAAAAAGTTAGTTGAAGGAATCGATAGAATCTGCCCAGGACACCGCACGTCAAATCTTCTGGTGCTGTACTACGATACGCTAGCAGCTTCCTATTCTACCTTTTCGGCGCTCTCTCGTTGGCTACCGTTGATGTTACAAAATACGGATCTTTTAAAAAGTAAATCTATGCATTGGGATACGGAGTGTGTGGTTGGGTTTTTCAACGGAACGGATGCATTTAAGGTAGTGGGATAGAATTGAACTGCTGGAAACATGTTTTTAAAGCGTTTATGACAACTTTTCTAGGCGGCAAACCGTCACTACACTATTTCGATTACGAGGATATTCATCATCCCCAAAACGGAGCTGAAAAGTTTCCTTGCCCTAGCCCCAACGATATCGACCTGTATTACGTACCTGTTTGCATACGATCCAGATACATTAGAAGGTGCATGGACCATCTTTCAATCCGCAGACATTACCTGGACGATGAATGATTTTACCCAATTTGGCAGCGACATGCGCGGGTATAAGATCTACTTCCTTAGCATGGATTTTTTACGTGACAACACATACGACCTGGAGATCGGTAAGACGATTGCTCAGCGCCATAATGCATCCTTTAGGCAGGTGATGGAGTTCGTGCCGAAAAAGTGTTTCGATTACATCTACGATGTGATGAACATGCGTAAAGGTCATTTCATTCCATTGCCAGACATGACTGAATTATGCTTCGTAGTACCGAAAAGTGCGCCAAAGTCGGTATTTTTAGTGCTGCTCGATCCGTACGATCGTTTCAGCTGGATCGCCTTCGGACTGACCGTCGTTGCGATATCGTTGGTGCTGTTTTTGTACGGTGAGTCCGCCCGGTACACCAACTTTATGATGATTGTGTTGGAAATGCTGATGGTTGTTCTGAATGGACCAACACATCGGTTAACAGGCCGTTTCGAACGGTTAGTTGTGGGGCTGTTCATGCTGATGAGCATTGTGGTGATATCCGGCTATCAGTCGTTGGTGATTTCATTTATGTCATCAGCTCGCTTTGAACCACAGCTGGATACGTTTAACGTCATCAACGACACCTGTTTGTTCATCTATAATCCAAGTTTGAGCAGCATGGGATACAACTTCAAAAATGTACACAAAACACTCGAGGTGCTAGAATCACCCGAGCGCATGTGGCAAGTTAAGTGGTGTTCGATGGTTACCTGTACAGAGGCGTACTACGTCCTGGCGCATATGGGTGATATGGATCGCCACAAAGCGATGGACCCGACCGAAATGGCACTGTTGGATGAGGCGGAATGGCGACAGATGAAGCATCATTTAAAATATTTTCGCTACTCGAAGGCACGCATTCAATCCATGACGTCGCTGTACCGTGCAGCGTATGATTCACCGATCCGCCACCAGTTAACACGGTACACGCAAGCCTTTATCGAGGGGCGATTGCAACATTATCCTGTCCTCAGGAAAGGCAAACTTAAGACAAAGGAAATATTGGAGGAAACTCTCGACTCAAGAAGTGTGCAGCAGATGAGCATGCCGGATTTGCTGATCGCCTGGATGCTTTATTGCGTTGGCATGGGGCTAAGTGTGATGAGCTTTGTGCTGGAACAGGCGCTTATATGGGTTCGAAAAATTAAACATGCCCTTAGAGCGAAGAAAAAGAATAAAAACCAACTGAGTTTGAAGAAGACTTTCTTTACGCGGTATAGGAACATGTGAAACTTGTTTGGAAAGTATGTGTAAAATAAATAATTCTCTCTTAGTTTGAGAATATTTTGAAATAGCAAAATATTTTGCCTTTATTTTGATGTACGCAAATACAAATGTGATGGTCTCGAAAATATGCTTGAAAACTATCGTACGGAGAGATACTCAAATCAAACTATTACACTCGATCCTCACAGTATCACTGTATCGAATGAGTAGCGTGATCTCTATGGTCACAAGATTGAAATGTTCACAATGGATTTTATGAGCAAGGTGTTAACGTTTGACGCATACTTTTTTGAGTTGGTTGTCAGCAAGAGCAATTTTTACATCTGATTTCTACAGGTTGTGCCAATTTCCCTTACAAGGGTTACATCCCTTGACATCAATAATAAAAAACATAGTTAAGAGTAAGGACATACCATGCTGCAATTCACAACAATCCATCCATTAGGTAAACGATCGCTACCTGCAAATGGATAACATAAACCTTTAATTTGTATTTGGTATAAAATTATAAATTTGGTATAAATATTATTTTGGTATAAATAAATAAATTTGGTAGAAAATAAATTAAAAAAATTTGGTATAAACAGCAGCTAAGTGTGATCCAATCACTAAGCTTTGCTTGTCATTATCGCGTCCTGGTATAAAGTAGCATTTCCGTCTCGAACCTGAACTTTGCAAATGTTTATAACCCTTCATCTTCGTCTTTCGTTTCATTTTGTTTTCATTTTTGTCAGCTCTTCCTGAGCTTTTAATAAAACAATTCTTTCCATCCTTAAAAATACATCTACCCGCGACAAGTCATGTTATTATTTCGAATGGAAGATTTAAGTTCCCCAGGACATTGCTGATTCAAAAGATGTAACAGTGGAGTTCCAAAAGCCAGACTGCTGTCGTAAGTAGGAGTGTGAGTGCTGTTATATGAGATTTGCAAAAGACACACTAGGGTGAAGATTTAAATTGCATTACATTGTAGAACCGATTTTGTGTTTATCTTCTGAATGGCGAAAACAACCTATGTGGTAAAAAAAGTCTAGTAAGCCTGTATAAGGCCGGCATGACCTCGAAAGTCGTTTACGCCAAGTCGTTTACGCCAAGCAAGAAGAAGAAGTACTATTTTTAATATGCAGTTGGTACATACACGCACTCAATTCCAAAAAAAAAATTAGACAAGGCTCGTTTCTCATTGGACCGTGCCCACGTCGCAGTCCCTTAGACCAATTGAGGCTGTCATGCTTGAGAAGATAAAAAAAACAAAATGACAGTCGTACGTTCCGATTCTTTAATGAGATGAAATTGTATGGATTACATGTTGTCCAACAGTATGACATGGTTTTTTGAGACTTATTAGCCAATTTAAAAAAGTTGTAACTAAAATAAACTCTCAAATTAGGAACTGAAGCTCTTCATTTTTCAGTTGTCAGTTAAAAAATCTGATAAAATCTAGACATATTTGGATCTGTCAACAATGACGTAAGGCTATATGTCGCTATATGAAAATCAAAATTAATTAAAGCGGTAGTGAGACAATCCTTTCTTAATTTCATTAATCGCATTAAAGAGCGTGCCGCTCTAGAAACGATCCTTACGGTAATGCAATCAACTTCCGATAAGAGCAATAACGTTTCCTTCTTCTGAGTGCATTGTCCCATGATTGACATTCAGGCAGGCTAGCGATGCTCATCAATCAATGGATCTTTGTACAGGCATGTCATGCACATGGGCCAACGACCGGATGCGATTCGGAAGCGAAACGAAACGAGCTCAATCAAATTTCCGACTTGATTGAGCGCTTGCTGCGATTCGAGTGATATGGAGCGGAATCAATTCACTTTTATACACTGCACAAACTAAAGTGCAATCAGTACGAGAACCGTTTTTTTTGCCATTGATACTGCTGATGTAGAAAGTTACCGCCATTCAAGATGTATGAAGCAATATTTTAAATTTAACATTTGAGCTAGTCATAATATCACAAACAAAATGTTCAAACATGAAAGCATTCTGCTGTAAGCAAATAATCAAATGTTGTAATATTTAAGTAAGGTAATAAATAGTACAAAACATTAAGAACAGCTATATCAATCAAGTGAGGCAAGCAGAACGGAAATAAAAACCATCCAATTTGTTTGTATAAAAAAACTTTGCGCGGAAAGTTGAATTGCATACTTGCCTGAATTTTTATGTAGAAGATCATATAATATTTTAATTCTTCACGCATTACTTACATCATTGTATGGGTTTATTCTCTAGGTTTATTAATGTGTTATTACGTATTCTCTGAATGTCTATAGATTTTGAATCATCAAATTGCGAAGTGTCATAAAAGTGTAAAAAACAAATGCTGAAAAATTATGATTGAACTGAAAGTAATGATTGACCACATAATGAACATAATTGATGCAATTTCTTTGAAAGATTCGATCAAACTTTCGGACAATTGTATCTGTGCATAAATAATGAATGAACATATGACTTAATACATATAGAATAAATCTCACGTACACCACTCTGATGACTCAAACGTATCCAAATGCCATAAGCCTTTACACCTTCTTTCGTTAAATTATTTTTCTTCATTTAAGAAAATACCATTTGATATCGTATTCTAAAGAGAAAGCAATGAATACTTTGTGTTCGATTCGTGGAATTTTTGGTGTGATTGTATCGGTACAAATGTGTATCGGCTCCTTGTTACCTGTTCCTGAACTCAATGCAACATTTTACGCACAAACATTGCTTGAGCTCTATCGACAAGTGTGTCCTGCAGATAAATATCATAATCTCGTGGTAATACAACTAAGTCATGATGCGATTGCCGACGTCGTTCTACCACACATCATGGCCAACTCTACATACACGAACACTGTGTGGATCAAGGAGCCATTACAAGCTACATTC
>KB696409.1:0-11835 GCA_000349165.1 Anopheles christyi | reverse complement strand
ACAAACAAGGGACCTGCATTGTTGCCTGCTCAGTAAAGTTCAGCGTAGCGTTTATGGATTTGATCTTTAGCTCGTCCATTCAATTAACGCTTAATGAATTGCTCTGCCCTACCCTCCCCTTGGCTCTGAGGAGCCCTCACATCGCCTCAGCAAATGACATCCGATCCGCTAAATGCCCTTAAACAGGTGATACAAACCGAATCACCGTCAACCGTCAGTTTAAATGCAACACTAGTAACACATGCTCGGTGCACAAACGTGCCGCACAAAGGTCAGGCAGGAGTTATATAATTAATTGCGGATTGCAATGCTTCGCTCTTCCGCGCTGTTGCTGAACTTGAGCACATTCCTGGTCCACAAACAGCCACCCAGCAGGGCACGGTGGGTGAATCGGAATTCGAATCGGTGTCTTTTGTCATTTCCTGACACTCCATTTACGCAATTACTCACCAACAGGAAGCTCGCTAGTGCTCTGCCGGCGAATGTCCCAACACCAAAACTACTCGACTAGGTACATGCACCACATGACTCTTTCACTATCGTAACAACTTCGTCACTATGTTTTGTACCGGCAGAGTTGAAGGTTGTAGGTGTATGGGTTTCGTCATCGATAAGAAGTGATAAGGATCCACCCTCGGAGCTAAGGGTGTGTTGAAATCCTCCCTTTTTTTTGTAGTGAACGATACCCACACTACAACAGAAAAATACACACCGTCCATGAGAGGCAATCTTCAAGGTTTTAAAGAAATTTCAAATGCGTTGTGGTGTATGGTCATTAACATCAATGTAGCTGCTGTGTTGCGCCGTTGAATGCTGCGTTCTGTCAGGCGAAGTCGCTCTTTGACGCAGCGACATTGTTTGGCCCAGTTTTGTTCAGCCGATAAGCAGTGGGAAAGAATTCTACCCATCGGGGAGGGATGGTATAAGAACACAGGTCTACAGCACATCAGAGCCACATGAACTCGCGCCAAATCTTGTTTCGTTTGCTTCCTGATCCGATAGCGAAAATCGGCAGCAAATCCATCAGAACCTTCGCTGCCGCTGGATGAGAGGGGCACGTTTTGCCCCTCTGACTGTCAGCACACCACCACCATCAGCACCATTCGACCATTTGTATGGCGCGTACCAGCAAGTGGATGGTTGTAAATAATAATCTAGCAAATCCCCTTTTTTAACACACCACACTACTGCCGATGTGATGAATGCGCTGTGTTTGATTCGAGGTTTTGTTTCGTTTTGCAAAGAGTGTGTTTGTGTGTGTGTGTGTGTGTGTGTGTGTGTGTGTGTGTGTGTGTGTAGCCTAATCGTGAGCAATCTTCGGTAATTATCGGGATATGGGAAGGTTGGAAGAGGGTGAAAGAGTGATGTAAAAAAGATTACACGTAAAACGGTGCTGCCCTCTATGTACGCGAAACATACACACTGTAAAATCACAGAACACCGTGTTTGTCATTGCCTACTTCTGTTCTAGGTGAGTGCGGAAGGTAATGGGACCGTTTTTGAAGATGTTCAAATAAACGACCAAACTACGTGAAGAATGCATTCTCATCATTCAACACAGAAAGCAGGTTTTGAACTGTGTGGAACATTACCGCCACACTATTTGATTCAATGCGGATTCGCCTGTGTCTGGTGTGATGGCGCCAATCGGCAGTACTTCACCCTTCTAACTGTACGCTTTGTGTCCGTTCGTTTCACCAGGAATGGGACTGTTGAGGCATTAAAATCGATGGGAGCGAGATGGTCAGCCATTAAGTCACCAACAGCTGGACATGCTGCACCCGAGTTGAATGAACTCAACCTCGTCACCTAGTTCACGTGTCACCTCGAACCGTCTTCCGCAGTATCAGTGTGAACTTTGTACTCCCGCCTTTTTTTGTTTTTTTTTTTTTTGTTTTATTAGAACCAACTTGTCGAGGTTCTTCCTGAAAACTCACTAAAAACCTTTCGTCGATTTGGCTGTCGGAACTGTTTTCTTACCAACCGGACGGCTTCAGATCTACCTTCCGCTAGCAGTTTTCCACGCTACCAACCACGGGTTCTCATGAGGTCTTTTTGCCCTATCGCATTGTATTGCTCGCTCGCAGCATAATAATCAAAGTTGAGTCTGGCCTCGAGCACAACACTGCCGACCGGTGGTCTCCGAAATAAGTGTCACAATTCGGTTCGGCACCGACCGCGTTTGATCGCACTAGAATCGCAAGCCAGCATACATACAGGTCATTCAATCTGCCCATTTCCCCACCCCCACCCGGTTCAGTGGCATTGTGTCAGTTCATTATTTGCACAGCTCCCCTTTTCATTCATGTTGCTCGCACCCTTTACCACCCTTTACCGCAATCGAACGAACAACACTGGTGGTGGTGGTGATGGTCGTGGCAGTGTGGGTATCATGCGCACTGCCTCCACTTTGGGGGCATTGCCGGTGGGTTTATGATTTTTCATTGCCATCGAATCCACCCTTCCCTACCTTGATTGCAACCCCATTCTCCCACCGTCCTCCAGCAAGAATGATGAGCTTTGATTTACTATTCATGCAGCCGCTCGTCTGATACTTCGACACACACCACGGTACCAACGGGTACACATTGTTGTGCATGTGGCCCGGGTCGGGATGGTATGTGCGCGATTTACTTGCACCACCACCACTGGTAAATGGTAGGGCGCGCGTGGTTCCGGGCTGGCCAGTAGTAGGAAGTGCGGACGCAAATCGGACACGCCTGAGATGCGATTAACCTTCCGCGTTGATGTGTTTATTGATTACAAATGAAGTGGTTGGTGTTCGGTTGGCGGTTCGGTGTGGCTTTTACTTAATCGCCGATGATGACAATTATAAATTGGTGATAAAGCACCTGTCACTGTGGAGTAAAGCTGGTACAACAATTTATTATTTATGTGCCAATTTTGTAGCCGTCTTTTGACCTCTAAAATAATAACAAAATCTGCTTTCATACATTAGTTGCGTTTCTATAAGATTCCTCAACAAAGAAGATGAGTCACCAGAGAAAATATTTGCTTCCCCCTGCTTGGCAGCGTGTAAGCTTCAATCGTTAAGCTTCTCGTGCCCTGTTTGCTATTTTAAAAATGCTCCACTGCAACGAGAGCACCATTAAACGGTGACGAAAATATCTTATCTCACCGCACCAAGCCGGCCACATTACTCACATCCTCCCATCGCATCCCATTCCGTGCATCGTAAAAAGTACCACCCCACAAGCACGAGCTCGTATTGCACGTCCCTTCAGCACTTCCTTGCACTTGCTCCATCCTTCCTGCCACTGTCCAGTATCTCTTACCGTTGTGCACACGTTCCACAATGCTCCCACTGTGAACCGGCCAACACGTGCGATTACTTCCTCTGCATCTTCCTTCCTGGGCTCCGTTTGGTGCTGTTTTTCTTTTTAGGTCATTTAAATATGCATCCAATAAAAGATGAATCCTCCCATGCCCAAGTGCGGCCCCTAAAGCAGATAATCAATCTCAAGCGGACATCGGCATCCAACATGCCAACAGCAACGGCAAGGTTGTCACAAAAAAACACTTGATAATCGGGACCATTTAAACAGTGCGCAAAAGTGTGGCGTTTTCCCTGTTCTCCTGTCAACAGTTGCAGATAAACAATATCCACCGTTCTGTGTACGGTACGAGATGGAGGAGCTGAATTAAAAACAATCCAACCAGAACTTCAAATATTAGCCGACGGCCGACCCATTACACGACCATTTCGGAATGGCGATGGTGCATAATGCACATCCCAAAGGCTGTCGAGGTGATCGTGACTTTGCTTTAATGTATGTATAGCGCCCAACTCACCGTACACAGGAGCGTCAGCTATTTATGACTTCCTCTCACTTCGAGGCGTCTTACAGTAACGATGCCGATCGATTCGAAAATTACTACCCTTACGAAACTCCTGCGAGGTTTTTGCTTACCGAGAGGTTCAACCTTGCAGCCAGGCACGTGCCAGCAACCAATTTCTAATCGCTGATAACATCTTACATCACTCCCATGGGGCTGGCAGGGGGGGTTGTGAGGGGGATAAATGAGGTGGTAGAACAGGTTAGTTTAAAATGTAGACGATTGCGTCCAACAGTCGATGGTTCTAATTACCATTTTATTCAATTGCTGTTGATTTATATACACGCTCCCTTTCACGGGCCGTGACCTTTTTTAAACTCCTGTTGCCTACTGTTGCCTGTTTCTCGCTGACGATGACGACCCACGCTTATCTGGACGCAAAGGCTCGAAACGCTTAAATCCTTGACCGTTGCAAACTAAGGACTGCTGAAGACGGGGAGCACTCAAGTGAAGCTTCCCAAGTGCAGTCATCGCACTAAGGGAAGGCCAGAAATAAAATCATGGGAACCAGAAGTTACCAGCTACAAGTGATAGGGAGGGAACGTAAAAGGCCAAATGGTTTTGAGCCTATGCTGATGCTGCCGGTTGCAGTGCCGTTTTTGTTTGATGTACCGGAATTTCCGTTGAACTTTAAGCAAGCCTAGTAGTGCACAGTCCACAAACATGGCATGAGTTTGACCTATCAGTGCAGCCATTAGTTCAACTCGAAACAATAAATAGAATTTTCCCTAGGTATTTCCCCCCCTGCGATTGAAACGGTGATATCAAAAGTGTTACTTAATTTTATTTTTACTAACGCTTTCCTCCGCACAAGACTTGCGACTGTCAGCATGAAGATAAGCTTCAGAAAATCCACTGCATTTCATAAATCTTTCCACCCCATCGTAAACGGGCTTATCATCATCACCTTCAAATAGAAACAAAAAAGTGGGAATACAAAAACAAACCCTACACCTCTCGCAAATACCCCACGACGACGCCATTCATGCGGGTTGTTTGTTCACAGCAAAGTCCATGCTGGAATGTTCCGTCTCAGATATGATCCTCCCATCCTCCACTGATTCACTCTGTAACGGGGGACAGGAGTGCTAAGCAAAACAAAAAGTGAATGGTGATTACACGCAATTACAACTGCTCTGTTCGCATCCTCTCGCACATCCAGCACCCACAAATAGTGTAGTGTCACGCTTCGGTTACAAGATTGGCTAATTAAAGCAAGTACTCATCCCCATCGGGCGGGCTGTTGCGGGATTCATTATCGCGATTAGAGCGCTACCAAAGCGATCCCCTACGAGAAACAGCTGACAGCTGACAAATTGTATGCGAATAAGTGATTCGATGCAAATGATGCTACGCCTCCTTTCGAATCGCAGAGCAAAGGCTTAAACCTTTCGGCCTTCGGAAGGGATCTTTTCGGATGTTTTGATTTTTGTGAAACGGTACTGCAACTGCTCCCCAGAATGCACAATAACTATTGCCACCCTTTTGGTCGGGTGCCAGGCGCTATGAAAAATGGCTTTTTGTGAGACGCATTCAGTGTCAAGTGCGGACTCGGACAGTTCGTGCACGGAATGTTGTATTATAAATATTAATTGACGATCGATCAGATTGTGCATCCACACGATCGACGGTGGCTGCACTTTCGGACGACTTTGGAGTCCAGAGCCAAGAGAGACGTTGCAACGTGCAGCAGTGTTAAGCTTCTTGCACATTTTCAGGCTCATATCTTGCTCATAAGCAAATAGACATGTTCTTTGCGTGCGGCACCTGTCTGGAATCGCTAATCGCACCAGCACCAGCGGTCAGAATAATGACCTGTTTTGCGAAGCGCAAACAGCACACTACACCACGTGAGCCTTTTTGCGTTTGGTGCGATATAAGCTTGAAGAGGCGTACGGCTAGTCTTTAAGATGCGCATCTACTGGGCAGTTGTGTTGCTGGGCTGCATCGATGCATTTCCTGTCGGTCGTTTGTTTTTTCCCGTCAATGAACGTAACGACGACTGTACGACTCAGCAAACTAATAACAGGTCTCTGCATCTCTCTTCCCTTCACAGCTCTACCTCTCACAGTTTGGATATCTAAGCCCCAAGTATCGGAATCCTACGAGCGGGAACCTGCTCGATCAGGACACATGGGAAAAAGCGATCATGGAGTTCCAAAGCTTTGCCGGGCTGAACGTGACCGGCGAGCTGGACGGTGAAACGATGCAGCTCATGTCACTGCCCCGCTGCGGTGTGAAAGATAAGGTTGGGTTTGGTTCCGACACGCGCTCGAAGCGATACGCCCTGCAGGGAAGCCGCTGGAAGGTGAAGGATCTGACCTATCGGATATCCAAGTACCCGAAGCGGCTGGACCGGACCGCCGTCGATAAGGAGATCGCGAAAGCATTCGGCGTGTGGACTGAGTACACGGATTTGCGCTTCACGCCCAAGAAAACCGGTGCTGTACACATTGACATCCGGTTCGAAGAGAACGAGCACGGCGATGGTGATCCCTTCGATGGTCCGGGCGGTACCTTGGCCCATGCCTACTTCCCCGTGTACGGTGGTGATGCGCACTTTGACGATGCCGAACAGTGGACCATTGATAAGCCGCGAGGCACCAATCTGTTCCAGGTCGCTGCTCACGAGTTTGGACACTCGCTTGGGCTCAGCCACTCGGATGTAAGATCGGCTCTGATGGCACCGTTCTACCGTGGATACGATCCCGTTTTTCGGTTGGATTCCGACGACATTCAGGTAAGGATGATCCTAAGGTGATCTTCAACTATGATATGACTACTAACATGAACGTGTTTCCTTTTTCTCGACAGGGCATTCAAACACTGTACGGACCAAAGACGAGAACTGGGGGCGGAAGTGGTAGTGGTAGCGGTGCTGGCAATACCCCAACACGAACGCCCAGACCCAAGACTCCCACGGAGCTGGACTCGGAACTGTGCACTTCGCCGAAGATCGACGCCGTCTTCAACACTGCCGATGGCAGCACGTACGCCTTCAAGGGCGATAAGTACTACAAGCTGACCGAGAACGCAGTCGCCGAGGGATATCCCAAAAAAATCTCGGACGGCTGGCCAGGACTGCCCGGTATGACCAGGTCCAGCGTTATTCTGCAGGCAAAAGCTCACTCGTCTAACGCAAAACCTTCCCCGTTTTGTCCGCTTTGCAGGCAACATCGATGCCGCGTTTACGTACAAAAATGGCAAGACTTACTTCTTCCAGGGCACCAAGTACTGGCGATACCAAGGCCGCCAGGTGGACGGTGACTATCCGAAGGAGATTAGTGAAGGTTTCACCGGTGTCCCGGATCATCTCGATGCAGCGATGGTGTGGGGCGGCAACGGCAAGATCTACTTCTACAAGGGTAGTAAATTCTGGCGGTTTGATCCACTGAAGCGGCCGCCTGTTAAATCGACCTACCCAAAGCCCATCTCCAACTGGGAGGGTGTGCCGAACAGTATCGATGCGGCACTGCAGTATACCAACGGGTACACCTACTTCTTCAAGGACGACAAGTACTATCGGTTTAACGATAGAACGTTCACGGTAAGCCCGATCGCCCCGATTGTATCGGGCGCGCACTTAGTTAGTATGCTCGATTCGCTCGTAACACACGCACCAGCGAATCAATGACGGTGTGCCGTACGGAATCACTAATCACGGTGCGGTGTGTGTTTGCTTCTTCCCATCTTGGCAGGTTGACCAGTCCGATCCACCGTTCCCGCGACCAACGGCCCACTGGTGGTACGGCTGCAAGAACACACCGTCCACCTTCAACACGCTAGGTA
Organism: Anopheles christyi; assembly: GCA_000349165.1. Classification (NCBI taxonomy): domain Eukaryota; kingdom Metazoa; phylum Arthropoda; class Insecta; order Diptera; family Culicidae; genus Anopheles; species Anopheles christyi. Next base: position 4,188 of record KB696409.1, on the reverse strand, counting down.
ATGTACGATTGCAAAAATCCGACGAACATCCCGACGATATCACCAATTTGATTCTGGATGCCGGTAAGTGAAACCGACCAACCCAACTGTACGACCCTTTCTGCTCCTTTTCCTTCATCCTCCTTTCCTACCCTACCTACACTCTCGACTCAATGTCCTCCCGCTGAAAAGCTGCCGCTCGTCCCCGGCGAGGTCGTGATCATGGGCTGTCCGATTTTTGACAGCTACCAAGGTCGTCGTACCCTGGCAAGTTCGCTTCATCCTCCGTACCATTTTTCTTCTTCCCTGTATCTGTATGTGTGTTTTTGTATCTGTAATCGTTCGCTAGTCATCGGCCTGTGCGCAGAATGCAAAGTAGCCCGCTAGCTGTCCGCGGCCCAGGGTCACGGTGTGTTTTACCTGTCTGTCTGAGTTTTCGCTTTTATAGGTGGGGAAGGCGAAGGCGCTTTTGCCCGGTTGTGGTAAGACGAAATGATATTACTTAATACATACGCTACATGTTCTTGTGAGTGTGTTCTCTCAAGTGTTCCCGGTCCCCGGTTTATCCTCCCAGTAGTGTCTTGCTTCGTGTGTCTTCCAATGTCCGTGTCAGTCGAGTTCCCGTCTAATGCATCTATCTATCTGTTGCTCTGTCGTTGTATCTTGTAGCTACCGATGAGCATCAACCGCCCTGGTGCAACACTCTGTAAAAAAAAAAACAAAACGGTAGGGCCGGACGTGCCGCTGGCCAGTTAATCTCACTACTGCATCCCGCTCTTCCTATCGCTCTATCGCTCTATCTTCCGCCACTGTGTGTACCACTGGTTTGTAGCGCCTATCGCTCGCTAAGGTTTGTGTTTACTGCTCCTGTTCTAATACATCTAGCTCATCTTTCATTGAATGCTTCCATTCTTTGTGACATTAGTCTCCGTAGAGGCGAAAGGTTTAACCAGAGTATGCAAAAAAAAAACGATCCATTCGATAACCAAACGATCTATAGACGTCAGCAAATGTCCTAACAATGTGTACAATGTGTCTCATTCATGTGATCTAACAACGAACCCCCATTCTAACCGATTTCTCCCTGATCGCGCTTCTTTACTTTCCGCTCTTAATGAGAACAAGATATGCCATCTGTGTCTAATCAAATAACCCAAGTTCTTAGAAATAGAAAAAAAAGCCAGCTCAATAATCCACTCAACCCCACAAACTTCTTCGTTGTACCGTGCCGTTCCAACAACACAAACATCAAAAGTGCAAAAAAAAAACTTATTGCATCCGTGCCTGGACACTTGTTTTTTTGTTTTGTGTACTTCCCTCTCCACAAACTGTTACAGCCAAAGCTCGGTCGGTTTCACCAAAAGCTACGTTGAACGAATGGAGCGGTTGGGGGACCCTAGTTCCCTAAACCCTTCAGCTCGTTGCAATCGTACGTTCCATGGGGGTGTTTCCCCGCGGGAAAGGTATCCAAATCTAAAACTGTGTGATAGCCTGCCTGTAGCACCATAGTACTTACGCACTTAGAGTAAAGTAGTTGTTGTTAGTGTGTTGGAAAATTATTTGAAACGTATTGGAAAGCCACTTTGAAGAGCTGAAAGTCGCACACGCCTAGAGTTGGTAGTGCCGCACTAGAAGTAGGCGGTGATAGAAAAGCACGGTAGCAGTTTGAAGTATGGCACAATGCACACTGACATTCACACAAATACACAAACACTTATTTTTTGGATATATTTATATGCATGATTAGTTTCATTTTTGGATTGTGATTGGTGAAATTTCTCATATGGTAAATAGGGTCTTACTTAACCGAGGTAGGGAGGTTTTTCTTTGGTTACTAATCGTTACGCGAGGTGTTTAATGGTGCATGAACTAACAAGAATCGTTTAATGGTGTTTCAAATGGCCATCATACTTCACAGCAATTGATTTGAAATGGATTTGCATGAAAAAGTAGACACAAGAAATTTAATAATTTCCTTCAAATTAACCTTCTCCAAATATCCATTGCTAAACAAAATCTGTGCATAAACAGTTGAAATGAAGTGCTACAAACCTGGTTTCTTCATTCTGACTTATTCCCTCAATATTTTAATACGAAATTAGGAAATAGTTCTCCACTGCCATAATCGTAGTTGCTCCACTGTTGTAGCGTATAGTTTGCACCACATTTTTGCAACAAATGCACGACTTTCTGTACATCTGCACCGCTCTAGAAAAGAAACAACAAAAACAACCGCTTGTCAACATAAAATTTGACACATTTGATCACATGAACACGATCACCGGGCACAAACATCGCAACATCCCTGCACGATTTCCGTGAAAGCACGCTAAAGCTGTGAACGCAACTACAGCTGCTGTACGAAAGTAGAACGCTAGAAACATACCTGTACGCCTTTTGGCACCGTACCTGCACGTACTTTGTTGGGTTAGCAAATGCATCCGTAGCGCACAACATGCTCAGTCTCAATGCTCACCCGTTTTACTTATCCACTGATTTGTTTTATTTTGTTTCTTCTTTTCTTTTTCTTACATGTTTTGTTTTTACCTTAATTAAATTAATTAAAACAAACAAACAAACAAATGCTACCATTTTCCGTTGCCCAACCATCATAAACCGGCGTATGGCGACACAATACTCTTTTCTTCCTCGTGTACACGCCTCCAGCATGAAGATGAAAGCCAGCCATGATGTATCAGACTGGAACTGCATCGGTGTCTGTGTGTGTATTTGGGTAACAGCAGATGTGTTCGATCAACCAAGGCACACCCGCCAAAAACCCGCCTGTTTAGTTGTTAATAGAAGCGCAAAGAATGAACGCCAAGAACCAGAAACAGTCCGTACAACGCGTCCACAACAGTCTACTGCAGGCGAGGATCGGTTCAGATTCTCCCGCTAGCCGCGGCTAACCATGTGCCAAAATGTGCGTGCGTGCGTGCTCTTATCTGTACTGAACAATTTTCAGCTTAAATTAGTACCAGTTTAGATAAAAAAAGTCATACAAAAAAAAATACCCCCCGAAAGGACGATTCCGTTTCTCCAGCAAGGCAAAGATATTAGCAAGCAAAGATCGATGGTTATCATGATTAGTTGAACTATTGCAGATTCGTTTATATTTTTCATTTGCTACGCATTACATACACCAAGCCGTGCTAGTTGTGCTTTTCCGTTTTCCCCGCAAACACTGTTACCATTTACTTCTACGTTTTTGTTTTTTTTTTAAATTCGATGTACACGGCTGTTGCGAGCGTCCCTATGCACACCGTAGTGGAGCACCTTTGCCGTGTGATCACTAGCGACAACTGCAGAACAATACGTTACCCTTTACCCTTTCGTTGTCTCTTCTTTTCGTCTCCTTCTTTTTTTTAAACGAACTTCCACAACGTAGCAGATACCGACGATCAACCGGAACCGGACGGGTACAGCGGTAATGGAGCTTCCACGATCATCGGCACCAGTGTCAGTATTACAGCCCTTGCGGTTTCCTTGCTGGGAGCGTACCTCGTTAGCCGCTGTTAGTGCTGGAAGTTAGCAGTAGTGGTAGAATATTGGAGCGAAAAGAAAACCATTGATTCAAGCTCGACTGAAGAAAACCAAGATTCCAAAACTGTATTGATTTGATTTTGCGAGGCAGCTCTCAGCGCGTGTTCCAAGACAATCGTTATCGAGGAAAACTGCCACCAAGGGTGTGTTGGACGGACCAAAACAGCAAAACAAACATGCAAACAAACAAACAAGCAAGCAAAACCCACACCGTAGGAGCTTAGGAAACATCATAACCGGAATTGATCTCAACGGTGAGCAGCATCGGCGGGTGATGGTAGAATGGACAGAGTGCTTGCTGGTTGGATTTCATTATAGACTTTCTTTTTGTTTTGCAAAGAAAACAGAAAAAGGAAGACCAGCAAAAGGGTTGAGTGAACGCGTGCGTCTTAAGATTTCCAAAGTGACACGATCCAGTGAATAATCGGGCAAGTATTTAGTAACAGCAACAACTTGAAGGTGCTTCAGTTAGAGAAAATGAGTGACAGTGAGAGAGAGAGAGAGAGAGAGAGAGAGAGAATGAGATACAAAAGGCAAGTCACTAGCCATAGGTCGTTATTGCTAGCTAATTGGTGTTAACTAATAATCGGAAACTGGTCTTGCACCAGTACCAGTGGTGCCTTTAAAAGTGTACTAAGGCAGAGTAAAGGGAACAGGCGTAAACAT
>KB696408.1:0-11453 GCA_000349165.1 Anopheles christyi | reverse complement strand
GCTGCCTTTCGGGAAAAGTGAACGCCGGGAGAGAGGATCACATCTTCCTCGAAACCTGGAGGAGTCACACCATTAATTAGCATCGAACGCGAGAAACGGAGCAGCATGGTGTGTGTGTGTGTGTGTGTGCCATGCTAAACTTCGAACGACAACTGTGGTGGCACCAAAGCAACAGGACGTGCAGCAAGAAACAACGAAAGATTGAAAAAGTTGAGAGCACACACACAAACACACACATAAACACTTATGCCTCGGGAGTAATTAGCGATTGTAACCGTAATCTACGCACAAGGAGGTGGACGAGTGTAATAAATTTTTAATAATTTAATCAACCAACCCGAAAAGCTCGTCGCCCGTCTCGGAATCGCTGCGGTAATTGGGTGCTCTCGTGTACGGTTCGTACCGCCAATCTGTTCCTTTTTTTTGTGGCTCCGTCGGTTTTTGCATGCATTCGATTATTTTATTTTCTGGTGCTGTTTCTGTATCGCTATCGAGTGATTTTTTTTTTTTTTGCTTGTAAGGTAGTGTTGCCGGCCTTTCCCTTGGACCAGGCGTTGGACAGTTTTTGGCGATGTAGTCAAGCTGGTTACAGTTATCCAAGTTGTTTTGGCGAGGTTGTTGTTCTGCCCATTCTGATAGCTATCTTTGGGGAAAGCATTCTTTGAGGTAAGGGAGCGTATTGGTTGATTACTTTCTACCAATCGAGCTGTACGCGAAACAGCAAACACGATAAGGTTCTTACGGTGAACACTCTTAATCACTTGCACAATCAAGCGGAGAGCATCAAATGGAAGGGCTTACTGTTTTGAGGTTTAAATTAAAGATGAAATTGTGTTATCTCACGGGATCTCTCCATATCGCCGGCGACATTCGAAATAGGGGGGATGGGTAAAGTAACTGGTTCGGTCCAGTGTGTGCAAAAAAAAGACGCAATAAAACACACACACAACCTGGCACAACTGTGCAATAACGCAATCGAAAGGAAAACAGATGTGTAACACAAACGAACACGACCAGCAGCGGTAAACGTCTCACACAAGCAAGTTTTGGCACAGGTACTACCACGTACGGATTGTTACACTTTTCACTTTCTGTTTCGCACGCACGCTTATCCCGTTGGTTGTCGATTGGTGCGTCATCCACAATCGAGAGCAGCGGCACTGAAATCAGTGGTACATCCGCGTGACAGGACCAACAATCATTTGTCATTATCTTTAATCACGAAACCACCGAACCAGTGGACTGCCTTTTCCCTGGCTTTTCTTGCTGTTGCTTTTTTTTTTGCTGTGTATGTTTTTAGGCGGATCGGTTCCGCGCCTTTACATTTCATTTAATTTGCGTCATTGCTCGTGTTTTTGCTTGTAATGAGACACTTGGTTTGGTAAACATATTTTTGGTTGCGGATAAAAACAAAATTGAAGCACGATCCCATTCATTTTTACTAATATTCACTCATTTTCGGAAAGGCATATTTCTTCCCCATAAGTTTTCATGATTATTATTATTCCATGTCCCACCGTGTGCTACACTTTTAAAACTCCCATTTATGCACCGTCCGTCCGTTACACAAGGACTATAATTGAGGATGAGCAATTTACGGAGGCCCTTCCTTTGAGGGGCCGTACCATCATCATCCATCACGCAATTTTTCCGGGTTTTAGTCAAAGCACGGCACCGATTTTCTAGCATTGACACCGGTTTCCAGGTTCGGTCGGTGTGCTTGCCATTCCATGTCACCGTGCGAGTTTCACTTTTCTTCCTCCACTTGCACGTCTACACATGATCGGAAGTGCGTGCGGAACTAGTTCACTGGTGGGCAAAAGGTGTGCACTCGTCGAGGGATGGCCTCGAAAGAGACACTTCCTGTCTCTGGTTGCGATGGTTAGACTCACTAGTACGTGTGCGGTGAAGATTAGTAAACGACGCGATCACTCGTCGCTGACGGCAATTAGTCGCGAATGGGAGAGGCTATTGCAATCATCGCACAAATCGAGCCACATTCACACAACGCATTCACAAACGATCACACACGACGGCGCAACACACAGGGAAATGAGGAAATGTGACACTTAATGGGCGAGAAGTAATTTTTTTGTATTTTCATCATAAACCGTCACAGGATGTCACCGTCTGTGGCATCACATTGATCGTCATGACTTGTTTGCACTTGCCTTGTTTCACTTGTGTTGCATTTAAGGTATAAAACAAAAGGATTTCCAACTCACTTTATGTAATATATTTATTTTCACCTATTGAAAAAAACGTTATCCTTTTTTTTGTCACTAGGAGTACACAATTATTTTTCTTTAATTTATACTGAAACACTCTGTTTAGCACAGGACAATACACACGGCCGAAAGAACGTTGTTTGGCCAGCAGAACGCGCGCAGGGTAAATTTTTAGCGGACCACAAAACCAGCATCCGTGCTTGATGACGGGCGTGTAACGCGAACACCACGAGTTTGACACGGCGACCACGACCACGGCAACGACGGACGACGACGATCTGTGCGATCAGCGTTCGGTGAAGGTATGCTTTGCGCGCGCGCGACGGTCTCAAGACGGTCTTTCCCGTGCGACGACTACGACGAGACGATGCGATGTGCGCTCGGTTCAGCGCCAACCAGGAGGAGGACGAACGCGTTGCCGCCTCTCGAAGATGCTGCGCTGCTAGTAGGGTAGGGAAGCAGGGTAAGTTGTGGAGCAGCACTCTCGAGCACCACGTGGGGGTGGGACGACAAACGAAGCGCGCGCGCACGTCCGTCCCGCTCGGCAAGGGGGGAGCAGAACGGTTGCCAGTCTTGAAAATCAGAGCAAAACGAACGGATCTCGAGCGCTCGTCGTCGTCGTGGAGAAGCGATTCGGGTGGAGCGCAGCTCTTAAGGGAAACCAGATGTGTCGACCCTCTGCTTCATCTCCGGAGAGTGTGGAGAGCTTTCGCAAAGAGGTGTCCGCGTGTCGAGAAGGGGGTTGTGGAGCGAGGCTGATCGATACAGATTCCAGCAAAAGGAGAGTTAGTGCCTTCCACTAACGGGTTCGCTCAGCTGCTTCATATTGCTCACTCTCTCTCTCTCTCTCTCTCTCAATCAACCGAGCAGTAACTCTCTTGGCGAGAAAAACCATCCAAAACCTCCTTACTGATGAATCGCTCCAGAAAAAAGTGGTGCTCTTGCATATCAACTACGGGCTTGATATGATGGCGAGCGAGCGGTGAGCCATCGGGATCAGCTTCCTTCATTCATGTTCGGCTCTCATAAACTACCACAGCAAACCAACAACAGAGTCGTACGCCCCCACCTTGTGCGAAAGGTGGAATCACCATGCGGAAAAAAGCTCCAGCCGACGACCGGCACTGTGGTAACTCACGGCCAAAAACAGATCGGAGCTTTTGGCACTCAGCATTAACCGAACCGGTGAAAAATGGGGGGAACGCGAGAGCACAAAGCATCTCGATACGATGTCGAGGGGGGATTGCTCGGCGTTTACCGGTAAGCTCGAGCGCGCGCGATTCATCCAGAGGGTTCATCGCTTGTTGAAGTCTTTCGTTTGCATGCACGTTACAGCGGAGTGGGAGTTTGAGGTTTTCTGTATCAAAACAGAACACGAACGAAGCTCGTAACGAAGGCATTTCGCGTGCGCATCATCCCTCTGTACGGTGCACGAGAGCATCAGTGTCAGTGCGCTTGTAGAAGCGGCTGGATGCTGTCGCACTCTATGTGAGGGCGATGTGGTCGGACCGCAAAAGTAGTGGACGACGAATCTTTTATGGATATCAAAGATTGTGTAAGATTCAGAACAGACTTTTTGATTGTTAAAATTTAATGAAGCAATTCGCAGTTTGTCATATATTTAAAGGTTCTCTAACCCAACACCTATTCAAAATCATAAAAGATTATTCTTAGAATACATTTTACACGACTATTAATTTTCTTTAGAGCGCTGATTTGTCATTTCCTTATCCTCCCTCTGTTCTCCTTATCCTCTCTGAATACGTATAATGTCAAATGAGTTTCACCTCCTTGTTCCATATGCCATCATAAATATTGCTTCTTTTTTGTTCTGTTTGAAAAGTTTAGCCTATTTCAATATCCTCAAATTAAGACGTTAATTTATCTAAACTATTTCGTTTTATTGGCTGCGGAAAGGTTGGTATTGGCAAGGCCACACACAACTTTTGGATCGAGCACGATCTCAGCTGCATTGAATAGCTGCAGACCGGTGCGAAGATTTGACCATTCCCCCCCAGAAAGCACATGTTAGAGGATCATTAAAATGCAAATATGATAGAGCTATAGGGCAAACTACAATGGAGAAGGGAAAGTGAGAAGGGGTTGATGTTTGTTTGCTTTCCGAGGCGCCTTCCAAGTGCTTTTATGTGCTGTTTATTTGATAATCGTAAAGAACATTGGTACATTAAAGGCGTCGATTTTTATTAGGATTGTGTCCGTCAAATGTCATGATTTTACGATAACAAGAATCAACTTTAACTTTTTGGAGTGTGATAAAAGTATGGCTGGTACTTTATTTTTGGTTGGTTTTGCAACATAGGTCGAATATTATAAACATGTGTTTTTATAAGTTAAAGCGATACAACTGCTATGTTAAATACCGGGTATAGAAAGCTTTACCTTAATTTTAAATATGTTTTTGTTTCTTCAAAATGGTAGCTCTTCTACAGCTCCGTTAAACCATGTGAAACATAAAAAAAGGAACATTGCAGCTTTGGTCTAGTTATTTTGACCATAGCAAAACGTTGCATCCTGCTTGACGCAGAAATGAATCCAGTTATCCTACAACGTTCAAATAATGAACTTCACGTAGTAGATCAACCATAGATGAGTCAAAATTAACTACAGCGAAAAAACTGTTAAACGTCGTTAAGTTTACCTTTCCTCCTTTTCAAACGTTAAGACTCGTCCACATTGACTTGCACATACCTCGTCATTGTTGCCCCCATTTCAATCATAACGATCTTCATCGCCTCATCATCATTCCTTTTGAGACATACAAACACAAACATACGGAGGCTGTGCCTCATCCAAAAGCCCTCATCCCGACGATGATTTGAAGCAAAATGTGTGACGTGACCGGCCGAAAACGCTTGGCACAGGTACATTCGCCCATTCCCGTTCGGCTTCAAAAAACCAATTTCCAACTTCCGTTACATGTCATTTGATGGATGGACGAGAAGGTAAGTTCGCTCTGTTCATGATTAACTAAACAAATGTCTTTCCTAATTTCCAAAAGGTCCGACACGAACCTAACAGTGTATTGGGCGCGAACGTTTTGTCGAGCTCGGCGAGCATAAATCGGGGTTTTTGGCGCAACATTGAACAAATGGGTAGCAAATGGTAGAAAATTAGGGAAAAACAGAACTGTCCGCAGAAGAAAAATGACACTTGCACGATGGTCCGCAGTACCGCTGGTTGTGTGTTGGCGGTCAGCTCTTCACTATTACCGAACGGTTCCGAAAAAAACAGCTCAAACTTAACATCAAACGAACCTACCAGACAGCATTGTACGAATTTAATCGACAACGGATTGAAGTTTATGTGAATGTCGTGCTTCCGTTCTCGCGCAATGGATTCCTACTAGTGTTGCGTTCATTCACACTTCCATCAGAGCCAGAGCCGTGAAGAGAACCCCTTTAACGTTTGTTTCTTCTCAATGGAATGAGAATCAAAGCTTCAGATGAGTCGTTTAGAAAGCTAACTGTTTCATCCGAATTAACGATATAACTATGTTACTTAGAATGGGTATTTGTGTGTATGTGTGTTTATTGAGCAATTGCTGCACGAGTACAAACGCTTCATTCCGTGTTAATCGGCAATTGCTCTTTTTACGCTTTTTTACTGTGTTAATTGTGTAAATGAGAACAAGAAACGACTGGTAGCTTCGTTTTCCATTAAACGACGGTTTGATGAAGTTGTATTCGGCCCAATTTCTTTGCGTTTTTGGTGGGCATTTGAAAATGACAAAATGAATTCATCCTAACGGGGATGTTAGACGACAGTAGTTTTTTGTGGTTTGTGTTGCAGATATAGAGCCGTTTGTGAGACATTAAGCAGTAAATGGAGACAAGTACGGCCCAAAAGTGATATGGTTATCCCCACGATATTCTCTTTCGCTTTTCTTGTTACCTTAGTTTGCAAGCAGAAACTTATGTATTTACTTTGAGCAAAGATGGCGAAAAAATCTTTTGTCAAAAAAAGGCATAAACTTGTAACATTATGCCAGAGAAACTTAAAAAAAACCTACCAACATTGCTAAAAAAGGAGAAACTCTTCGAAAACTGTATTCAGCCTCGTTGCTCCTTTGTAATCAACTCATATTATTATAGTTCGTAATGCATACTCTCCGACAGCAACTCCACGAACGTACAACATTCCACACAAAGCGGTGGCATATACTACAACGCGAGCGCACTGCACGACACAAGACCAACCGATTTATCAATTAGAAAGGCATCACCCAGCGCGCTCGCACACACACATTGCACTGGTCACCCACAACCGATACATGCGGGGTCGGCATCCAGTGTAGGCTTTCATCTTCACCAGCCACACCCTGCTGGTGGACACGGCCACGATTGCACACATGTTGCGCTAAACGCGGAAAAGCTTTTTCCTCGCAAAACCGAAAACGGATGATCGAACCACTGCGCGGCTCGTGGTTCGCTCGGATAAGCCAACCCAAGCTGTTGTTGTTGTTGTTGTTGGTGGCTTCTGACATAAATTAAACGCTGGCCCTTATTTGCGAACGATAACAATAAATCCCTTGCCCACCAACTTAACGACTCTTTGGCTGGACAAGATTCAGCGGTTCAAGCGAACCATGAATGCCGCACGAACGGCGGGGTGGGCTTGTGGAGTAGCCTTTCAACCAGGAGACTGGATAATTAATTTGCCTACAATCGGTCAGTTTGTCTATTAATGGTCAAATAATTACCCTTTGCGAAGGGCTAGTGAGTTGGGACAGGGTGACCCAACCAACCAAGAGCGTTGCGACGGTTTTGCAAAAATCCACAGTCTGCACATCTAGATCTTCGAAGTGGTTGAGGACGATGGCGGCCAACCAGTACGCCCTGCCGATCCGTCCGAGGGACCACTGGGTGGGCTGTGCTCTGTCTGTTTCTTTTCTTTCTTTTCATTAAATTAAACATATTAATTCCATTTATCAACGGTGCCACACTAAATGGTCCACTTCGGGTAACACCGTGTGTCACTCCCGTCAAAAGCGTCGGGTGCAGAAGAAAACTTCGTTTCCGAGCTTTTCATGATGCATCCATTCGATGGATTGACTTTTGCATTCATCGCATCATGGATCTTCTAGGTGCGATAAGTTACCTTCCACCAGCGAGAGAGGAACAAATGGTTCATTTGAAAGGTTCGTCGCTTAACAAGTATTTCGTTCGATTTATAACGAGCGAGCGAGTACGAGAGCGCCCGCGCACGTGTGGTCAGCTGTGTATGTTTATTTCCCTCCTTTCTTTGCGTCAGTTTTTCGCGCATAAATCAACGCGCGTCCCGAGCCCGAGGTGGGATTCTAACCAATGAAATAGAAAGTTAAAATCGATCCTCGAACGTGGCTCGATGGCAGCAGAAAATGGTTTGCTGCGTCCTCGAGTAGATCGAACAGCACCTTCGATTTTGGCTGTATGCTTCGTAGATACACTCCGGTCCTATTTGATGCAAACACTTGGGATTGCAGTTTGAAAAACGCAAAATGTGACCCATCTAACCGCGCTCGGTGCGATGGTGCAGTGAGGAGGCGTTCAGCAAACTGGAGCGCGACAACGAAATGGAAAAGAAAATATTGCCAGCCCCGGACAACGGCAAACAGCCCCGTTCGGACACGATATGGCCACGAGCCACGAGATAGGGTACGTCGTGGATACGTGTTTGTGTGTATGTGTGTGTCTGGTGGATTTAATACAGAGAGCGACACAGCGTCCCCGGGGTTGAACCTCTGGAGGTCTCTGGTCACGCCGGTCCCTAACACCACCGGGGCACCCTGCCGAGTGTTTTCGAGAGTGGTCTAGTTTTAATCTATTCCATAAATATATGAACACGCTCGTAGGTTCACGCTTGCACCGTACCTGTACCTGGTGGAGCATTCCTCCGTGCGCATGGAGATCCTGGGGTCTACCGCTGTACCGCGAGCTCGAGAAAAACCCCCGGCTTTTTTGCTGTTGTTGTAGCAATCCCGCAAAGGCTACTCCAAGGCTCGGTGGACAGTGCACGAATCGGGATGCAGGGGGAGATGTTGATATTGTTATCGGGGAAGGTTTATTTTTCCTCCATTCTCTCCATTTTTTTCCTTGCAATGCAACCAAGTCCAGGCTCTATGGTGGTGGACCCTATCTATCGACTGTATGCTTGTGCGTTGTTCCCTTTCGCGTTGCAGCCAATTCCGGTTTCGATTGCGCTGCAATGTTGTTGCAAACCGTCTCAACCGAAGCCTTCGGGGCGGAGGGAGGTTGATCGAAGCAAACGGAACCCTCCCGTTTGCCATCAGGGTGTGGCACTGGGGATGGGAGAAGGTACTCACCCACCACACATACACATATACACACGGTTAGGTTAGACTATTTTGTGCTATTTGATACCACGCTCTAGTGGCCAGGCTGTGTATTTGGCATTACTGTTTTTATTGCCATTTTGCCTCCTGCCCGTAGCGGTTCGATTTATGGGATTTGCAGAATCGGAATCGGAATCATGTGTGTATGGACAGCGAGAGTACGGCTCGCTGCAACGGTTCCTTTCGCGGGATGTCTGTTTTGGTTTTGTTGGTCAGCGATGAAAGTTTAATCATTTGAAATAAATACACTAATGAGTGGTAGAAACGAAATTTATATACGAACGACAATCACCGGGCGAGGACGATTGGCATAGGGGAAGCGCTGTTGTTTATTGGATTTGATAAATTTCGTTCGCCTGCAGGGCTTTCCGCTTTCGATTCGCTAGTGGCCACTGTGAATGGTGTGATAGGAGTATACATAGGATTTCGCTTGCTTGTGGACTGGTGTAGGGAAAACTTTAAGTCAATTAGATCGAAGATCGACTCGCTTTTATAAACCAATTTCACATTAACACGCTTTTTTCAATTAATTTATTTGCAATTGTTGATGCCATGACTAGGATCCCGGCATCATTTCCTTAATCAATTGTCTTTAAGCTATTTTGTATGAGCTTTGTGATATTTCTTTCGCCAACACTCTACAGCTCAACAAACTCCTTAGCTGTACTGCTTTCATTGTTAATAGATGTACAACAGTAGTCCTCAAAATACTACTTTTGCCAGCAGCAGCAGAATAGAAACCCTCTTTCCTTGAACACTTCACCAACTCGTAAGTGCTCCAGTTTATAAGCTTTTTTCTCCCACCATCATCGTCTACTGATATCATTTGGATCTCTTACTTTGCATCTTTCGGCCCCGAGAGTGTATGACAAGCATTAACGATCGACACGACGAACCAAACGACATACACACACACATACACACAAACCTCTCCGGGGGTAAAAGGGAATCCATCGGGTGGCCTAATGGCGTTGATGATGCAACGGCCTTCAAAGCGACAAGCCGGACAGATAAAGCAGAAAAGGAAAGCAAACGTCTCGTGCGACCCTTTTCCCCGAACGGCTTGAAGCTCCCGCTAACTGGATGTGCGACATTATCAGTGTGGTGTTGAAGAAAAAAAAACTGACTGCTGTCTAAAGAGAGGTAAGCTCTAGCCGCTACTTATCAAACTGACTCAATCTCGTTACGAATTCCAATTTGTTTACAAATTCACCTTTCCAATTTCAGGGATGTGTACTTCCCTGCAGCTCGTTCGTAGGGATGCTAAAGGCACCGGGTAATCACCTATTCATCGTGACGAAGCGTCATCCAAAAGCCTCTTTTTCAGTGTAACCTGCAATGATAGAGAGATGGAGGGCATTTTACCTTGCGGCAAGCTCATCTAGCCACATACTGAAGGTGTCGCATCCAAGATGGAAAAATCAATCAAACACCAAAATCGAAATCCCATTTCCATCCCGTGCAGAGACTGCACTCAAAGAGCTGTCACGCTACTTCAGGGGCTAGCTGAAAAGGCTTCTGATTTGACTGTATCGATTGGCCGTGTGATGTGAGACGGGGTGGGGTGCTTTTTTTGTGTATGTGGATCATTTCATCTTCGTCTTGAAGGATGACAAGTGGAACTGGGTGTGCTCTCAACACGCATGTACAACCAGCCTCTACATGCTCTAGGGCGCAAGTTTCAAGGTCTACACGGAGATGAGGAGCTCTTGGACATTTCATAGTAGAAAAAAAAAACCACCGACAATGCAAACGACAGCGATATGATGTTCCACTTCAACTCTTCATGACGGTACGAACAGGCATTTCAATCAAGCTCAAATTCGTCACCGAAAAACTCGGCCAATCTCGCGGTAGCCCAGAGAGGAGGGGACACACGCTTTGGGAAATATCTTGTAGAGGAGTTTGAAATTTCCTTTTTGTTGTTGTTGTTAAACCATTCGAAGCCTCTCGACGACACACTCGTGTTGGCAAGTGTTGGAGCGTATGGTTGGGCAGAACTCGTTCGCCTGTTCGTTGAAGAGACAGGTTGGGAAGCGATGCAAAGATACATCGTGAGAAGGGGCCGGTTTTGAAGTCGAGTTTCGAAATAGTTGCTCCAGTTTGTGCTATTATTTTATCACCTTCGGCCACTCCGTACACTGTCCCTGCTCGTGCGTAACCTCTCTGCTGCTTCTGCTTCTCCCCGCCTTGAGCGCTGCTCAAGTTCAGTTCAGCAATCGTGTTGCGTCGCACAGTATAGGCAGTAACCCCCCAAGGCATCGTCTCCACCGACCCGGGCGTAGAGGACACGGTGCTGAAGATACACTGATGAGAAGGAGTACAAAAAAAAACCACCCCAGTACCGATATTCATGCGCAGAAGCAACATTGAAAGTGAGATCAGTTGGCCATCGCAGAGCATCACCGCACCCCGCACACAACGTGGCATGATCACGCGCCCTATGTTTGTTGAATGAGTGAGTATCCGCGACCATTCGGTTTTGTGTATCGCGCGGGGCTGTGTTCGATCAGTGCTGGTTGGTGACGTGGTGCGAGCTGGGAGCAAAAACAACGGCCACATTTTTCAGGTGTGGCAATTCACAACGTGCACAAACCGTGGCAGAAGTAACAGAACCATGGCTCGAACGGTTGCGGCTTCTTCCCGCGTGCAAAACCTCGAGCTGCACTCCAGGGTTCGGTTGGGGCAAGCGACACTGCGAACGATACTGCCGCGGATCATGCACGTGCAGGGCACCCGCAGATGATGACCATGGAGGGATACACACCATTATTACCCCTTGCGAAAGGAAACGGTGGGGAAGGGCACTCGGACCTACTAAACTAGAGCAGAGTGGACTCTCTCATTACCGTCGTCATCATCATCATCATCAT
>KB696407.1:0-11889 GCA_000349165.1 Anopheles christyi | reverse complement strand
ATGGTTTAAACGCGGTAAGGAGCAAAACCGCAAGTAGTATGAGACGGTGGACGGGTGGGGAGGGGTGGGGGTGGCTTGATCGCTTGACGGGACTCGCCAGCGAATCTGTGTGGTGTACTACGCTGCTCTATATGTTCAATGAACCCAGCTTCTTAGTAGTAGTACACTACGCAAAATACAAACATACACACACACACACACACATACATATGAACATGTCGAGCTACATTGCGAGATGCCTGCAAGTCCAGGGACGAACCCAAAATGCGTTGGTACACCGGTGTGTACGTGCTACTTGCCGCATACTTCACTGTTCTGTAGTCTGGGGTTTCCTACATGAATGTTAAAAAAGATAAAAACGTTTTTCCCGGAATCCCCACAGTTGTGTGAGTGTGCGTGGAAGCGAACAATATTGTTACCTTGCCCTTTGCCGACACACTCACACTTTCTACTAACCACGTTCAAATAAACAAAGAGTGTGTAAAAGCCCGGCTATATCTTCAGCGCTTTAGCTGGTGGGGATGTTGTTGAAAAAATGGCGACTGCTCCCCCTTTAATTTCACTACGCGTCCTTCATGCACTCAATAACAGCGCTGGCTGGATGCATGCCATGTACTTCCGGGTGTATGTAAATAAAAGAAGAGACTACAAAACCGGGAATGTTAGATGCTAAGGTTGAAAACCTGTTTTAGTTCTCCATAAGAAAAAATCCAGAATTAGTGGCAGCATTTTTTTTGCTAACTTCTTCAATTTCTCGAGTGCAATAATATGCACCAAAAGCTTGGAACCTTGTAAAGAAAACAAAGTAGAGATCGTTAATTGTTGACTACCCTGTCGTTCGTATATTGCGTTAAGAAATTACTCAATTGGTATGTGTAAAACCTCCGTGTTCTAGATGGGTGCGGTCGATGGAAAACCTTTAGTGGAGTGGGCAGCTAAAGAAGGGTGGTTTGGCGGACAGCTCATAATGAACCGTCAATCCAGTTCGAGGACTCATCACTGTAAGCATCGTTCGAGGACTCATCGGTGTGTGCAGTTCGCTTGGTTCACTTTCGGATGGGAACAGTAATAATCTTATTCGTTCTATTGTGTTTAGTAACTATTTGTTAATATTCTATTGAACAGACAGGAAAAAATCAACATTCTTTCACGCTTTCTCCTTTTCAAACTCTCACACTAGCTCATTCAAATCGGGGTTTCTTCTTCTTCTTTTTCTCCGATGAAATAGAAACACCAACGTCTTGAAACCTAACACACCTGCTATCTAACTTCATAAAATCAACACGTTTAAAAAATAAACATCATCATTAAAATCAATAAGTAGAGCAGGATAAGCAAACTGTCTAGTACACTATTACACAGTAAAAATGGAATGGCCAACCTTACACACCATCTATTTTCTAAGCTTTTCTTACACGGCACAGCACAATGAAAATAAATGTTTAAGTTAATTATTTTGCCTAAACAACACCAAATCCCGCGTCTTTATCCTGTTTTTGTTGTTTTTTAACAGTTGAGTTAGCTGTTTGTTTACTTAAATACAAACGTGCCTGTTATGTAACCGTCAAATATTCGAGGATCCAGGACATCGTTGTACCCTTCTAATTATTGTAAGCACCGGACGCTAAACAGTATTGTAGATGATTTTGAGAGAGAAACGCTGATTGCACAATTTTTCCAACACACTTTTCAACCTAGTAAAAAGGAGAAGTGCATAACATATCCAAACAAACTTTTTTTCTCCACTACACTACCTTCAATAGTTTGTTTTTGCTACACATTGGGGAATATTTTACTGTTTGAAGAAAGCGATTTGTACAAGAGTTTTAACATTGTCCTTCATTCACCAGACGTTATCGATTCCGTTAGTATGTTTGAAGATTAATATCGTTTGTTAGTTGTATAATCTCTGTGTAACACTTATGGTAGTCGTTTATAGTTATGTTTTGGTGGTGCTCATCCCTGATCTAAGATTCAAGATGAAGATTTTTAAATTGTGCAAAGCAGCGTACAACGGGCTGACCGATGGAAAAAAGGGTGGACTAATTCCTCAAAACTTTTCTATTGTACAGGATTCTACTTATGTTAAATACGTTATTTGGTAGATAAATATTTACTCCCTTGTTAAAGCACGCGGTAGAGGTTTTTTCCCACCCCTCTCCACATACTTGTTTGGGCACATTTGGTACGGAAAGATAGGTTACAACCAATAGAATAGCGCTATACATAATAGAACATCGAACACATACGAGGAGATCCGTTTAATTAACGAACATAAAGTACATAACAAGAAATGCTTCGCGGTTTGTTCTCACTTAAGGTATCCAACAAGAATGTGTTTCAGCAGAAACAACACAAGTACTCGAAAGATCACCTTAGAGACGTCCGGCCAATATCAGTCAGCTTTCTGGTTTTGACTACCGCTCGCACCGGCATTGACGACATCCAGCACGAGGTCGCTACCGTACGACCACACGAGAGGCTCCTCAACTTTGTTCCAAGTACACCAGATTTTTGTAGTGATGCAGGGCAGGATGGTCAATGTACGCGTCGCACCCGTAGCACCAGACGGACAAATCGGCAAAGCTAAGCGCTAGTGGATGGTCCACCGTTTCCGTACTGTGCCGCAACATGTGCTCGTTCACGTACCGGCCACAGTACACACCGAAGCAAAGCAGACAGATCCAGTTTTCCACTTTTGCGCCACAGTCACTACATGGTGTTTGCGTGTCGATTGCTGTCATTTAGGAAACAATGCATCATTAGAATAAGAATATATATATATATATTATCAAATGTGACAATGGTCGAGATCTTACAAGTGGGGGATGTTTCCGGTTGCAGCAACTTCAGATGGGGACAGTCACGGCGCGGTATTACAGCAAACATTTCTTCGTTCTGCAGAGCCTGTAAAATTCGGCGTTGTAGCTTAAAATTACTGACTGGAAACCATTATACTCGACTGCCGGCACCCTCTTACCTCTAAATTAGCCTCCAAAAATTCGGTCAGTGTTTGGGAAGGTTTTTTGATTGCACCGGAAGAGCTGCCCGCTTCACCACTGCTGGCCCCCGATCCAGCCGATCCCGACGACGAAGGCGTTGAGGTTTGCTCTGATTGTTTGGAAGATCCGGGATGATCGTTCAGTGTCATACCGTCGAGCGCCTCGATCAGTTCGCCGGCGGATCCGGCACTCTCCTCCTCCAGCAGCGGCTCACTGCTCGGTAGCTTCTTGTTGAAGCAGAGCGACCGCCAGTATTGCCGTTGCACCGCCAGTACATTCCAGAGCGTCTCGCAGCAGGACGCGTGCGTAACGGGCGGAGTGCGCGAGCTAACCGGCAGCAGCATCGGCAGTGGGTCGCCGAGCAAAGCCTTCGTGCACATGGCCATCGCGTGCGAGATCGAGTTCACGTTGTAGCCACCCTCGAGGCAGACGACGATCCGGCCGCCCGCCAGCGCCGACAGCCAGTGGGTAAAGTGGCCGTACGCTTCGGGCGTCACCCGACACCCACCGAGCGGGTCACCGATCGCCGCATCGAACCCGGCCGACACCAGCACCAACTCCGGATCGTACTCGTACGCGATCGGCAGTATGACCGAGTGGAACGCGGCGACATACTCCGGGTCGCCCATACCCTTCCGGTTCCAGGGAATGTTTACGTTAAACCCTTTGCCCGGTCCAGTGCCAACGACGTTATAGTTCGCGTCGGTACTACGCGGAAAGAACGCCCCGTTGTCGTATCGGTGCACGGAGATGTACAGCACGTGCGGGTCGTTCTCGAAGATATGCTGCGTACCGTTGCCGTGATGGACGTCCCAGTCGACGATCAGGACGCGCCGCAACCCGTACTGCTTGACTGCGAGGCGGGCTGCTACCGCGATGCTGTTGAAAATGCAGAAACCGTGCGGTGTGTCCGGTTCGGCGTGGTGGCCGGGAGGCCGCACAATACACACCCCCGACCGGGTACGGCCCTCAAGCACCTCAGACATTACCTCCAGCACGGAACCAGTAGCCATGCGGGCGCTTGCGTCCGTGCTCGGGTGGAAGTAAATCGAGTTGTACTTGTCAGCGGTTTGCTTCATCGTGCTTGATTTGCACACCTCCTCGATCTGGCGCACGTGCTGCGGATCGTGCACAAGGCACAGCTCCTCTGTGGTGGCAAGCCGGCCAGCCAACCGTTTCATGCGCTGCACTAGCTGATAGTCAGCGGTCAACCGTTGCATGATTTTTGCAATCCGTTCCGGTTGTTCCGGGTGCCACTTTTCTTGGCTGTTGCGATGCTCGAGCATTAGCTCGTCGTACACGTAGCAGACGCGCTCGGACGGGAAGGTTAGATCGGTGAGTAGGTGCAGTCGTTTCAGGCGTTCCCCGATTCGGGTGCGCTCCTCGTCCGATTGGACCGGGTAGCAGTTGCGGGTTTCGTAGCAGCCTGGCTGAGCCGGTGGATCCGGTGGAATGTAGCATTTGATCACCTTGTGGAAGTTGTCCTGCGGATTGGTGTTGTTGTAATCCTCTAGACTGTTGTGCACGATCGGGTGTGAAAGAAAATTTGAATCGTTTTTAATAATTCTCATAACTTAATAGTTTGGTATCTTGTATCTTGAATTTATTTAAACATAAATTAAAGAACAATAGAAAAACATCAGAATACAATATAAGAAAGGGTTATTAATCCTTCAATATTGGCAATTTTCATACAACTTCAATCAGAAATGTAATAAAAAAAGATGTAAAAAAAATCGCGAATTCGTACTTACTCGTAAAGTTCGAAAATTTGCAAACACTTCCAATATTTTCGGTGGCTGTAGATGCAGTTCAAGATGGACGTTTGAATGCTTTCCGACGGTGGTTGCAGCTCTTCCACCAGCTTTGGGCACGGATCACCGAGCAGTGTTTTGAGCGTGAGCGTAGAACCCTCGGCAAGGGATTCGAGACAGTAGCCACCTTCCATGACGACCGCTACACGCCCTTGGGCCAACAGTAGCAGTGGGCTGAGCAGGTGCGAGTAGAAGGCTGGCGTTATTTCCATACAACCCTGATGAGTAAAACAACGGTTTAAGATAAGTAGGCAAGTCAAGATGGTTTAGCAAACAGGTTTAAATAATTGCCAAAGGGAGAGAAGGTTAAGAAGGAATTTCAATGGATTTAGCAGAAAATGAAGGCAATGTGCTGTCTAAACCCAAATGAATACATAGCAACAACAAAAAATTGATAATAAGTAATTTAAAATAAAACATCTCTATTTTTGAAGAAAACCCATAATAACAAACACACATGAGAAGGAAATGGGAAGGCAAAGGTAATCTATGAATGCGAAACAGTTCAATTATTGTTATCGTGCCAGCTGTAATGATGAGTTACGAATTGTTATCGAATGTATAAGTCGGTATGAAAGTTGTTAAGCAAATAATGAAAAGAAAACACCGCCATTACATCTCAAGGCTACCTTTTCGTCGCCCAGGGCAGAATCATAACCAGCCGACACGATAACCAGGTCGGGAGCGAACTGAGCGTGTACAGGTAAAAAGAGATGAAAACCCGAAGAAAGCCGGGCAACGGATAACACGAACAAAAAGGACAAAACAAAACAAAAAGAAAAGCAGGGAAGAAAAAAAAAGAAAAAAATCTACGATTAGCTAACAACGTCAAAACAACGGTAACACACACCTCTGGACATCCGTACGCAGCGTCGTAGCCGGCTGATACGATTATCAGCTCCGGTTGGAACTGGAAGTAATGACGAAAAACAGAGCGATGATGAAAGTAGGAAAACAAGTAAAATCAACCAACGGTTATTATAAAACGGATTGTCTCTTCACGGGAGACAATCTTACATTTTACGAACTTCCAGCTGATTAAATTCTGCAACTTCATGCTGCAAAGAGATAATGTGATATCTGGGATCCGGGGCGCAAATTCATTCCAGAACGTGTGCGTGCCCTTTTTGTTTTTAAAAATATAGGCTCTCCCCTATTGGATGAAAATATTTACCTCCGTTGCAACCGGTAGTAGTAGCTGCTGCCAGATAGCAAGATAGTCTCCATTGGTCATGCCCGTCTTATTTAGTGGTACGTTAAAGTTATATCCCTCACCCCTGTCCGTTCCGATGTAGTCAAAGTCGGATTCGCGCAGATTCGGCCAGAACGTACCATGCTCGTATCGATGGATGGAGAAATACAGCACTCTAGAAATGATTTGAAGCAAACAAAATTGATTGCTTTGATTTGTATACCCTCTGGCTCGGTTGCAAGCTTACCTCGGATCAGAGTAAAACATCCGCTGCGTACCCTGCCCATGGTGTACGTCCCAGTCGACGATCAGTATCCTTTGCGTACCAAGTTGGTCTAGCGCGTGTTGTGCCGCAATGGCAACATTATTGAAAAAGCAGTACCCATTATACTCGGCAGTCATTGCGTGGTGGCCCGGTGGTCGGAGGATAGCCATACCGTTCTGAACTGTACCGTTCACAACGTTCTCCACCAGCTGTATTGTGCTGCCGACCGCTAGCAGGCTCGTTTCGTACGATGTCTAAAATTAAGCAAATTGCCATAAATGTTCTCCCGTTGCAGGGCACAGTTCAAACAACGACTGGTTCATTTGCTTTCAATCTTACCGGATGAATAAATATTGCGTCATACTTCGAGCTCAAGCGCTCCAGCTCGGTCTCATCCTGCGAACCGTGCGTTTGCTCCAGCAGCTCAATCTGCTCCGCTGTATGCTTCGTCAATATTTCTTCCCGCGTGGCAGGCCGCGGTGCAATAAACTGGCACCGCTGAACCAACTTACCCATCTCGAAGCGCTCCATCACGCGCAGATACCGTTCGGGACACTCCGGATAGTTGGTGTCCCACAGGCAGCGGTGCAGCGCGAACCGATCGTCATAAAGAATGCCGGTCGAGCCGCGTACCAATCGGCCCGCACTCTGTGCATTGTGGAAGATGTCCTTCAGTTGCACCTCGGTAAAGTCCGAACTGCGCCGCTGATCGTTCGTACCACTCGTAGCGGACATTCTCAACTTGCCCTGCTTTTTCGCCTCTGCTATGCTGCCCTTGCCGGTAGCCCTATAGCCACCGAACAGCTTCACTCGCCTTTCCTCTTTTTCTGCCTCGGTTGCTGCCTGCTGGGCACGGGTTCGTACCTTTGACTGCTTGGCGCTGCTGCGTGTTACCACGTTTGGATTCTGCAATGATGCCCAATTCACACTCGTTATTATACATATGGTAAGATACGATACTGCAGGAAAGACAAGGAATGAATTTCATTCAGACGACATAAAACTCACACACAGACACGGATGCTATAACGACACTAGCGACCAAGAAGATTAGAGATTTAGGTTGATTTTTTGCCGAAGGACAACGACCCACTGGCCTCCTCTGGAAATGTGCTGCAGTTGTTTCTCGCGTGGCCTACACAAGAATATTGATTTTCTGTGACCAGCAGATGAGGTGGCTTTTATTTGTGAAATTTGTGTCTGATAAGAGAGAGAAACAGAGATACAGAAACAATGTCCTCTTCCCGCACGTGTTGTTTTTTTTTCGTTGTGCTTCTGACAGTACGCGCCCTCAATGACCTGGTGCTAATCGATTTATTCCAGTGCTTTTCAACTTTTGGTCGTTTCAGTGGGATTGTTTTGATTTAGATCAAGCAAAATAAAAAGCACAACCAATAATCTTTATCTTTCTAAACCATTTCCCTAACATATCATTATTAATCTGTTGTTCAAATGTAATCAAATGGTGGTTTAGCGCCACTGTGCGAGGAATGGATTAAAATTTAACCTCGACACAGTATTTTGTTTTTCCCCTCATGGAACGGTGGGACAGGGAAAGAGGGTTTGTTGTTTTATTACCCACCCACCACCAACCAGCGCCGGCACCTATGTTCGGGGCGGGAATGTAAGCAGCCCAGTTTTATAAGTGTCACAGCGACCAAAAATGAGCACTTCATCTCCGAAGGCCAATTACTCTGCATTTTTATGGCGAAGAGTTTTGATACGATTTTATTCATGTATTCCAATCGTTAACGCTAATGGTTGGTGTGGGTATTGATTGTAATGCGAACAAACGTGCAGTGATTTTCCGGGGGTGAGGATGGTGAGCCATCGAAACATCCGTTGCCCATTGACCGTTAGAGTGTGTCGCATTTTAAAGATTTCTTTATTTTCATGTGCGTTTTGGGGCGTGAGTTTCTCAACTTACCATTTCTTTTTCTCCTCGCCTGTGGCTTGATTCTTGCACCTGGATTGGATTGGTAGCTGAACGGTTGACTGTAGCTGCGTGTAGGGATGATAAGCGTTCCTTTAACTGCTTTTTGAAATATTGCTTTTTTATATGCTTTTTGGTTGATTGAACTGTCACGCAAATGTACTGTTTTGATATCTTCCTTGTAAGTATTCACGATTTTTCACTTCGTTTCTTTCACGACTCCACGGAAACGGGTGTCAAGCGCCAGCAACTCGTACAGATCGGGGACGGATCGACTTGTAAGCTTCCGCGTGTATGCTTTACAGCCTTAGACTACCCACTGTTGTTGTGGCCACTATGAGTAGAACAAAGAAGCAAAAAACATACGAAAAGTCCCCGCCAAGCGAGAGAGCACAAAACATAGGCGATTACTTCATCGTTTCCTTTTATGTAAAGTAGGGTAGGAGAAGCTTGCCCGAACGCACCAAGCTAAATATGTCTTACCCGGTACACTAAAGCCCACGCAAAACAGGAGGCGACCAACGCATACACACACTGCACCTCCTAGTCTGCTGCGGTTAAATCGACGAAGCGCCAAACGAGCAGCAGCAGCTGGACGGTTCTCCTGACATCATTCGGAAGTGGAATGGCCTTAAACAATAAATCGTACAAGCCGGGACACGAAATTTTGCACCAGGGGACTGGTAAAAGGATTTTCTGCAACTTCGGCCGCGTGCCAATTGCCTACAATTGGGTTCTACAGGAGGACAAGACTAAGAGTTTCACACCAGTCTTAGGACGTACGGCGCCGTTCGCGAGGGCTGAATACACAGTGAGACGAAAAATCGCAAGCGACGGGGGAGAGCAAAAAAAACGCGAGCCAAGAAAAGTATAAACAACCAATCTGGTGGAGTCGAGCAGTTTGACTGCTCGAAATTCGATATTACGCTGACTTTTAACCAAGGTGGAGGTAGAAAAGGTAGGTTGCTTGTATTGACCCAGCGTGAGCTGTAGTCGCAATTTAAACGAGATGCTTGTGGTACGTTTGGTACAGGTGTTTAAATGTTTAATTATGTGCAGTTTATCTTTATCAGATTGTGGAAGTTTCACGTTCACGTTCATTGAACACGTTACAAGTTCATTACAAAAACACATTTTTAAATACTATCCTATCTTTTAACAATTTTTTTCCTGATTTAAAAAAGTCCCCTTACTCGGTTTGCCTCGGCACTTATCGTACAACTTTCATAACTAGATTCCGTTCATCAGCTCCGTTTGTTTCGCATCATCCAATGGGCTTAGATCGCACTCGAACGTTTGACGAAAACAGTCCATGAATTCCTCAGCAACTCTATCCACCCCAAGATCCGCACGCTGAAGTTCCTGCGCGAGTGAAGTAACTGATTTTCCGACCAGTCCGCACGGTACGATGTGTCCGAACCACCCCAAATCGATATCACAGTTCAGGGCCAGCCCGTGCGTCGTCACGTACCGACTGGCGTGAATACCCATCGCACAGATCTTCCGGTCCCCTATCCAAACACCCGTGTCAGCCGTTGTCTCCGCCTGCAGCCCATACCTTCGGCACAGTTCAATGATGGTGCGCTCCAGATGGCAGACGTACCAGCGGACACTAGGGTGGAAGTTTTTTAGATCGAGTATCGGGTATGCGACCAGCTGTCCTGGCCCATGAAACGTAATCAGCCCACCCCGGTTTGTCCGTACGAAGTCAGCGCCGAGCGCACACAGTCGTTGTTCTTCCGTTTCGTCATAGCCCTGCGTCCGGATGCCGATGGTGTAGACGGGGTCGTGTTCAGTCAGTATAAGCACGTTGCGGTAAGGTGGTGCGGGTGAATCCAAACCATCCGACGGTTGCTGTTTGCCCTGTTGAAGAAGCTGACTGGCGATGGTTTGCTGCAGCTTCAGTGCCTGTTGGTATGGTAGTCGTCCGGCCCTCAGTACGTGTATCAGTCGGGACATGGTGAAGGATGAAAATAGGCCCCCACTTGACAATTACATATATACTTGATGATCTAGGATGATGAGTGTTCCGGGAACTACTTGATCGTTGCTGGAAGCTTCACGTTAATTCACTTTCTCGCACTAGGAACACTGCAGCACACTGCTGTTCGGTTCTACCTTCACTTCCGGGGCACTGTTTTCAGCATCCTCCCGCTCGCGCTGCTTTTCCGCTAGCTTTAGGTACAACTGATGGCCTATCTGTAATCGGAAAGAGTGAACAAAACAAACGAGATAACATTAGATGCAACCAACCAAAAACAGTTTGACGCTGGATGCTTTTGATTGCGTCATTTCTGACGTTTGGCTTCAACAACGGCCCCAAAAGAGCGGGAAGTTAATGATAATTTTTAAAAACAATGATTCGCTCTCTTTAGGCGGTTTAAAACGAGAACAATACAAAAAAAAAACAATACAAAACCTACATAAACATCGATCGCTGCGTACAGCTTCTGATCGTCGGACAGCGGCAAAACATCCCATTTGCTCATCCGCACCCGCTTGTCCTTGCTGATGCGTAGCCTCAGCAATTGCTCCACCAGCCGGGCCAAGCTCATGAGACCGGTCGACCCGTTCAGCCGGTTGTACCACTGGCCCAGCTCCACGCACCGTTCAATTAGTCGGTCCGCATTAACCTCCGGAAAGTCACGTGCCAGCTTGCGGAAATCGTTCTTGATATTGACGCCGTGAAGCATAACACGCGGATGGTACAGCAGCTGCAGCAGAGCGGCGGGCAGTTTCTGAAGGCAGGAAATCTGCAGCAGCAGGCACCGATCGGTCGATGCACAAAGCTGCATCAATGCCGTCCTTCCGGGACCGGTTTGAAAGCTGAATGGCCACTCGAGATCGAACGCGATCGGAATTGGCTGTTCCGGTGGCAATGTTTCCTGCTGCTTCATCACCCACTGCATCATCTGATCGCAGCTAAACGCCACATCGTGGAAAGTGGAGTAGTAGTCGATCACTCCAGTGTAGTTGACGAACGGCAAATATTCCACCCGCAGATCGGGCTGTTTCTTCTCCTTGGGGAATGAGTAATTGCTTCGTAAACGTCGTTTCGCAGGTTCCTCTTCCGCAACTATCGCTGATGGCGTTGTGGAAGGCGATGTTGCGGGTGCTGGCGTTGCCGATGGTGCCGTTACTGGTGCATGCGTTGCCGGTGCAGGCTTTGCCGGTGCTGGCTTGTTGGCTACGTTAAAGGCCTCTATCGCGACAACAGACTTTACATTGTTCTTTAACTCTTCATTATTCACAGCGGTACTAAGCCAAAGCGGTAATGTTCCTTTGGACATGGTGCTTACATCCTTCTTAAACTCTATTTTACCATTAGTTAGCCAAAGCGGTAATGTTCGTTTGGACATGATGCTTGTAAAGCGGAACTTTACCTTTTGTAATGCTTGATGGCGTCTTTTTTATCTACAACAAGAGGAAAATAATTAATGTTAAACAGTGTTTTATTGTATTGATTCATTCTCTCACTTACCTGAATACGCCTTTTCGCAAAGGAATGCGTCGTTGCCCGCGTTACCCAAAATACGTTCGAAAAGCGTTTGTATCGGAGGGCGTTGTTAAACAAATTGAAATCAAGCTTGACAGCCTCCCTTAACCTTTCTGTTTGGAACCACAAATACAGTCTTTATCTGAGATACGCGATTAACACTTTGAACGCCATGTCACCCGTTTTC
>KB696406.1:0-11898 GCA_000349165.1 Anopheles christyi | reverse complement strand
CGGACGATCCTGACTGCTGCGTAACGCGTTAATAACAAAAGGTTGAGGTTGAACAAAGTGATAGGAAATTATTTGTGATATCAGTGTCTCTGTGTGTGAGTGTATGTGTGTGTGTGTATATGTATGTGTCCTGTGTCTGTCGTACCAGAATCCAACTGGATTGTCGGAAACATCTAGAGTGCTAGAGAAAGAGAGAACGATAGAGCGGAAACACGGTAACCTTCTTCACATATCGGAATTTCACTTGCGAATGCTGAACTCGTCGGCATTTTCGTTTCGTAAAATTTAAATCAACCCACCCACGAGTGGATTTGCTGCGGACGTGACTAGTGCAGGCATACCAGCAAGGCATAACTTCCAGCCCGTCCGCAAACCTCCGTGACCCCGAGATACGTTACACCCAGCAGCCAAACGCCGACAGCACTCGTGGTTTGGCCCATGGTTCTAATAATAGTTCCGCAATAACAATATCATCACTTTCGCCCATCATCTCCAGTGGTGGAAAGTTAGATTCCACTCCTTCAAACCAGCGGTCTACACATCTCTTGCTCCCCCAACGGGCAAAAAGTCGAGTTTTAAAGTGCAAAGTGTGAAGAAAGCAGGGAACATCGTACGGTCGTCGCGCGCGTATTTCGTTGTGATATTATTGCTATCGCTATCGGTGTGGTGATTGTGTGTGCGGGAAGCGTGATTGTGTTTGTCACCGTCTTCGTTTGTGTTGTAAGGTTGTTCACAGTGTAAGTGCTCTGTTTCTTCGCGTTTGTCTGTGCATATTGTTTGATTTTTGGTGTTTGATCCGTGTGTATGTGAGTTTTTTTTGTTGTGTGAGTGCAACGTGGTGATCGTGGTGTGTAAAATCCGTAATTCCTCACCAACCGGTTATTTGATCTGATTCTGTGATCGGAGAAATATTATTCACCGACCAACTTATAGTCCCAATCATTCTCACCTTTCTCGGTACCGAGCGATCGGATCCGTGTGGGCGTGTATTTCCGTTTCGAATGCAGTTTTTTGCTGCGGCTCTGCAAATTCCAGTGGGATCGACGTGGTTGAGGTGTTAAGGCCGCGGGGCGACCGAGTGTTAAAGGGAGGTGGAAAACAACCAAGTGCGAAGTGATAGCACCGCGAGCAAATATTGGCAAGTGTGGTGGAAAATATTGATGATATTTTCTGGAAATCATAAAAGTCATCTGCTGCTGGTGTGTGAGTGAGGGCGAGCGGTCTGTCTGTCTGGCGGTTTTTCTTTTCCGTTATTGTTGCGCTCCGTGTTGTGTAGCATTTCGAAAGGTTTCGATATCGTTTGTTCTCGGCAACAGTTTTCTACAGCAAACGCGCATATCGCGACAGGAAATAGATGCAACTGACGGAAAAGTAACCGGTACGAGCTGTATAAACCCAAGGAAAAGTCTCTACCGCGAGTGTGCTTGTGAGCAGGCAAGTGTGCGTGGAGGGGAAATATTCTACCTGGAAATCGCATATCGTACCAGTGCTGTGTGAATAACCTGAAGCAAAGAAGAAAGGCTTGAAAAGATCGTTTGCTGAAGCGCTCTGTGAATAGATATAAATCTGCGCCCAGTGTCGAGAAAGGGGCATCACAATCACTCTGCGACAAATCGTCTCCAGTTCCGGCAAACATCACTTTATTGCGTTTCGACATCATCAACAGCACTCTGCATACATGTTAGGTAAGCGAAAAGAATCACCGGAAAGCGAAGCAGCCAACAGCTTATCCAAAGTATCCTCAAACATTGATTTGTTCTTAAATAGGCTTTAATTCTCGTTCGAGTTGCACGTTTTTCCCTTTAAATCGGAGGACTAAACTCCTAAGTGATTTCCACCGAAGCGAAAGTGAACAGTCCAAATCACTTGCACTTCAATTGCTGCCCCCTGCTGCTCGAAGGAAAAGCCCGAGTTCGAGTGGTTCACCGTTTTACAGTCTTCCTTTTTGCCGCGATATATCGCCCTTTAAATTATTGATAAATATAAAACCTAGAGCGCTCGGGACGATATTTCTTTTTGCTCTCGAAAAACCACAACCGCATATATATATATATATACACACACACACACGCTCCAAAGTTCATACCACCATACCGAGCACTACGATTGCCGTTTGCTTTAGCTCAGTGTAAGCAGACGGTCGGAGTGTGCTAAATTGTACGTACCCGTAAGGCGATTCCGAGACATGAAGGAGATGGATAGGCGAGGCTCGTTTGTGTTTCCCCATCAGAACGCGTCCTACGGGCAGACATTTGAAATGCTTTTCCCTCTTTGCATGTGAGGGAAGGGTGGTGTGGGCTAGGTACGATGCCGGAGGACTCGAACACACACACACCCACTTACGTAGGCGTTCAGTCGCGCCCGCGACTTTGAACCGATGGCTAGAGAGTGGGAAAATGAGAGAAAATCCATCTCCACACTCTAATGTGTGCCTTTTTCCAGGACATACCGTACTGTGTGCCGGGACTAACCTCGCTAAGCTAACGACCAAGCATACACATACAGTCATCAAAACACTCCCCTCGCACGGTAGATCCTTCGGAAAAGCGTCACCCCTTTCTGGGCCTGGTGCCTCTGTGGACGCAAGCACTGCTAGAAGGATTTGTTCGTATATATGCGGTCATTAGTATATGCTCTCATTTTACGTATTCTCGGGTTTCTTTTTTGTGCTTTTCATTGCGAGCTCATTTTTTTCATTCCTGTTTTCGCCTCCTCACGACGCGCTCTGGCTACACCACGCTGCTTTGAGACCTTCGTCTTCGTCTATAACTCGGTAATGCTTGATTTGCTATAGGCTTTCCGTTCGTTTTCTAGCAGCATTTTGCCTCAATTTAGGGCCACGGCAAAGGCTACGTGGCTTGGGCATTCTGTGTTCTCCGATGTACCGTCCTGTACCGCCAGCTACCTTGGATCTGCACATCTTGGATGATCGTATTTTATACGTACTAGCAGGTATCTGTCACCTGCCCAAGCCTTACTGGTAGCATTTGGCAGATAAACTAGACCAGCGCGACTAGAAACCAAGCCCGTCAGGGTTGCAAGATTATGTTTTAGGGCAGCGGAAAAGTGTGGGAAGAGGGTGAAAGGAAATAAAAAAAATACAAACAAACCGGAGCAGCTGATGAAGTTTTTCTTCATCTTAGCCGTGGCGTAGTTTCCGATAGTTTTCCACCGATCTGTCGGTGGGATGTCCTCGGTATCACACTCCTGGGCAGTTGGAAAACCAGAAACGACAGGCTGCCATTTGCTAGCAGCATCGTTAGTGTACGTTTCTTGCTTTGTGTACCGTTTCTTTCCGTCTCGCATTGCATGAGGAAATGGAAAATGAGGTCAGTTCTGGCTTTAAGATTGGTACAGTACCGAAAATAGCTTGAATAAGTTTGCTTCAATGCGGAATGCATTAATTTGTTCAGTATTGAGATGTTAAATACGTTAAAGAATGAACGATGCGATTGGTGAAAGACAACAACGAGATAAGAAACCAAAGAGTATATTGTTCATTTCTTAGTCCAACACACAAAACTAAGCTATATTCGTGAAAGTAAAACAAATATCTCACAAATATAAGAAATCATGAAATGATTTATTTGAACAAATTTCATGTACCAACAGTCATCCCAGGACAGTGAAATGATCTTAATCCTTATATATCGTTTGTTTAACAGGGGAAAAACACCGTTATCCCAATTTAAAACCAATTCATACATGGGCCCATACCAGCGCTTCACCAACAACGCCCGATAACCCGCTTAAAGCAGGTCCGATCTGCTACAATTCAGAAATGGGCTTAAGTATTATCACAGGATCCCGAAAGTATAAATCTTCACCGTTTCGCTTTGGCGCCGCAATCCGCAAGACACAGAAGGGAAACAAACAAACAGCCGTACCAGCCAGGTTGAGACGTTCCATAGCGGGACCCGGTATCGAGTGCACTAGGTGCAAGGGTGCCGTGCATCGTCGTGCCCGGTAGATAGGGCGAAGCTGACACGGCCGTGCTAGTGCCCCTGTGGTGCTGTGTTCATACATAACCGAACGTACGTGGTGTTCAAGCTGACAATAGTTTGCATGCCAATGAACAAGCGATGTTATGATCAGGCAGCCAGTTGCAACAGTTGTACGGTGCTCCACGGCTCAACTGGTCGATGATGGAAGGAGTCGGTCCCACAAGGTCCCACACCTGCTTGCACTTGGAAGCCTTGAGAACTTTGGGTAAATGCCTTGCAAGTGTTAGCATCGCTCAGCAAACGGAACGCTCGCGTTCCGTCACTTGTGTGTTGTGATAAACTTATAAAGTCACGTTAGTAGGAATAACAAAAATCACGTGCAGCTTCATTCATTGTTAACGTACCAGGGTGCTTGTTGAAGAGGCGGAATAGAATATTGTTCCTTTGGTTACTAAGGGATGCAGTATAGCCCACAGGCTACAAGATCTATGGTCAGTACTGGTTGAATTTTTCAACATTTGAAGTAAAGAAGCTGCAACCATTTTTATGCAGCTTTCAGAAAATTTAAAATCTTCACATATTTATTACAAAAAATATAAAACTAGTGTAATTGTATGTTTTTGCAATGTTCTAAAATAAAAAATTGGGCAGTAAATATTACTATCTTATTAAGATGAAAAAGTAATGCGACGTGATGAACTAATTTATTCGAGTAATATAGGATTTTCGTTGGAAATGATTATATCTGCTGAAAACAATTTCTTCTTCTTCTTAGTTGGCACTACAACCATTGCTGGTCAAGGCCTGCCAAGCCACTAATGTTCTTGGCTTTCTGTGACTTGTTGTATCCATAGCATGATAGTCAGTCCTGCGTATGGGGTGCAGCAGCAGCAGACCAAATGGGATTCGAACAACGTCGGGCCTCATAAGTGTGCTTTATTTGAAGATCCATAATTATTCAAAACCTTTTTTTATCGCAGAAAAAGCATTTCTATACATTTAACACACAGCCAAAAAACAGCTAAGACAGAGACGAACCAGAAATTTTAATAATTCTTTCTTAAAAAAAATATTGTTTAAATACTAGCACTAATACAGGTAATAATGAACAAGGTGGAGGAAAATAAAAATAAGGCTCCATCTTATAAGTTTAAATAAACATAAAAATATACATTAAACAGATTTTGAGTGAATGAAATAATGATGGCATTGATGTTCGAGAACTAGTTTAAATTAGACAGAATCGAGTTTACTCACTAACAGGAGTTTGTTTTTAACTTTTGACTCTTAGATTTTCTGTTATATCATCTTGCATCGATACGCTTCAAGTTTTAACCAGTTATTCTTATAATTTATATTTCCGTTTCTGTTGTTTCTGTCTAAATAACTTGTCTGACTGTGGTTTGGTCAGACAGTTATTAAACAATTTTAAATAAATAATACCAATAACTTAATCATTTTTGTTCTTGTACTTGCTGCAAAGACCCATTCCGTAGAGATTTCCGAAATTTCAATTTCTCGAAACACCTGCGCTCCAAAAGAAATATATTAAGATAAATCTATGTATGATAAAAATAATAAATGCAATGCCAACAGAGAGATGATGAAAGAACTCAAAGAAAAATCAATATTCCCTTTTTACATACACCATATTCTAAGCAACCCTTTTCAACACTTTTTAAAGCTGGTCCAGTTGTTGATGAAAAGAGGCCCACTGCTCATACGACTGCTCAATGGTTAGGCACTTCAAGCATCCTCGTTCGCTTGCCGAGGAGTTTCAATTTTGTGGAAATGTAAAAATTACTTTCCCGAGCAGAGGAGAATAAATAACCGAGCATCCAAACAGGATCGATGCTTTCATTGGAGCGAAGTAAAATTTAAGTGAAAATAAAACGATTCCGGAACGAAGGAAAGAACCCAAGCAGTTGCTGTATCGCTTGCTGTATTCCACTTTCTTTCAATACACCGCCTCGGTTATGTTCGAAACCGTTTTCAATCGAACGAAATTTGAACAGATTTGCTTTGAATGCCGAAATACGGCATGGAGCGAAGCGCTTGATGTGATGGCCATAGGAAGCGAAGAAAAATGATTATGTTACATCATAAATTTGGCTCCAATCAATATCGTGTACATATGTGAGAATGTTGTTTCCGCTTGTCGGGAACCGTAGTTGGGTCGGTATGCTGTTTGTGCGGCATGAGCGAATATCGATTGTATCACCACACCCAGCTTACCTTAGACTTGTCGACCATATATTTTATGAGTTGTAGGTTGCAGGATACACTTGAAGGTCATGTAAGCAGTACACTGGTAGAGTGAATGCTGGTGGAATAGAGTTGTCTTCAACGCATCTCAGGAAACAGTCCCTCTAGCAGGCATATGTTTTATCCACCGAGATATCGTAGATAAAAATTCTATAGTGTAATCAAATGAAATAGATTTAATTTAATGTAATTTAGCAGTATTTTTATGTTTGTTTTGCTGCTTCATGTACACTTTTTATGAATTATACTTCCATTGTAAGGCCGTATCTATTTTCCAACCATTCGTCCTGAACTCATTCGCAAAAGAAATATTTATTTTAGTACACACCTTTGCATTTCCTCAGCTCGATGTGAGATGTCGTGTGTGTTTCTCGATCTTGGAATACGCTCAATTCGGAAAGACAATAAAGCAAAGAAACACTCGAATGTCCCAAATGAAACTGCTTGATTGGTTCGAGGCATCCAGCGCCTGTGCAGTGTTTGTACATCATGTATTTCCATAAGTACGACGATGTCAGCCAAGCAGAGTGGAGCGTAAAATTGGCTTGAGGTACAACAGTGACAGCAGTGGTAGCCCGGACCTGACATGGGCAAAAGCTTTTCTCGAGTATTTGCGTATGAAAATGAAACGTCAATAAATAAACGCCCTTGCTTCTTCTGATGCTACGGCAGCTAAGGCGTTGCGGGAAAGTTAAAGCACCCGCTTGCAACTTTGGGAGCAGGCAACTTAGAACAACTAGTGTTTCGAATTTCGTTGTCTGAATAAATTTAACAAAACATTGACACCATCATTAAGACGAATGTCAGTGTAGCACTGCTCGTTGGATCGTACAGGGTTGGTTGGGGCTTCTAGTTGACACGTAAAGCTGAACCAGAGGAACCCAACCAAGCAACACTCTTGCATGCACCACAGACGATTGAAGGTGGGCCATCGTTTGTCGAAGGCCTAGTGAACCAACGTTTTGGTTTGGAATAGTGACTGCAAAGGCTTACCAGATTCATCCTTAAGGTGTGTTGTTCGGTGTAGCTGTATTTTGCAATTTGATTTGGGCTTTCCCTTTGTCGTTTCCAATGACTAAGAGAATCGTGGATCTTTTCAAGCCATGCTATTTTAGACAATTGTTTCGATACATGCTGTTATCGTACCGTGTCGTTGGTGTAGCAAATCTCCATTCCATGTTCATGTCATGCATGAAGAGCTGAAGGGAATAATATCGATAAAAACCTTTTTTAAATTCCAAATGTTATTTGCATGGAATGAATTTGACTTGAAAAAAAAAATGTAATGCTCTAAAATATATACATCTCAAGAAGTAGACTACTTTTTGAAAGAATATAATAATTTAAGCCATTTAAGTATTTTATTTTCAACGATTCATTAATTAATTCGATTGTTTTTGAATAATAACATAATTACATACTATTCATTTATTACAAGTATGATCCATTGTAAGGAAAAGTAGCAAAAGCATCGAAAACACTGGTGTAATCATGTAGTAAAAAAGTGTTATCTAAGCATTTGGAGTCATGAGGAAGCTTCCGCAAAGTAAACCGAATTAACTCAAATGACTGTAACACGAACACTATTATCGTTTATTGGACTATTGGACTATTATCGTTTTATTTGTTGCAACTTATAATTCGTTTTAATCACAGTAAAGTCAAGTAAAGCAAATTAGAGAGTTACAGAAAGCGAGAATGACTGAGAAAAAAAGGGGGAAGTCG
The DNA here is from genome assembly GCA_000349165.1 of Anopheles christyi. Classification (NCBI taxonomy): domain Eukaryota; kingdom Metazoa; phylum Arthropoda; class Insecta; order Diptera; family Culicidae; genus Anopheles; species Anopheles christyi. The sequence continues at coordinate 3,964 of KB696406.1, read as the reverse complement.
TTGTTGGCATAGTTTCGGAACTAGCTTCGGAACTGTGACATGAGCTGATAAACTGTTGGCTTGTTGTTGCTAAGACAGATTATAAAATTCCGGCATTTCCGGAACTCAGAAACTGTGCGAAAAGATCAGAACCATAGAGGAACCTTGCATTTAAATAAAGTTTATCTTCTCAAGATATGATTGAAAAACTTTGTTTGCCGAATGCATGAAAATAATAGAAGAGTAATGACACATACATTCAATAAGCGTATCCTACAACAAACTCATAAAAAATATACTTTATATAGTTGAATAAGGTCATTGAATTTTGTTTCTATTTTATTACAGTTACTAGAGTTTCTAAAATGACTTTTGATACAGCGATAATCTAGCACGAACTTCATTCATCGTAGGTTAAAATCTTATGATGTATTAAATAATTTATTTATCAGCTGATAACAAGTTGCATGGTCAGAAAATGAATTTAGACAAAGTAAAAAATTATAAGTAAGAAATTTAACAAAGTAAGAATTAAAGACTCCTCATAGAATGCTTGTAACGTTTCCTAAAGCGATAGCCTTGCTAAGTAGCAGCTCATAATTCAGGAACGTAAATCGATAAAAGCCTAGAAACCAATGAGTCATCCAATCCGTAGGAAAAAGAAAGTGTCGACCGTAGCTACCGTGTTCTGCACTATGTAAGCTGAATCAAACCATAGAAGGAAGTAAAATCAATTTTCCACCCGCACAACTACTCCGGCTTTCGGCACGGAATCCTAGCCCAGCTAGAATCAGCTCTGCTGTTTGCAAGTGTGCGACTAATTGGTTTGTTTTAGAGCACTCCCACCAAAATGACCTCCCGGCAACGGTTTGTAATAACAATAAATTACACAATTTATACAAGCATCCCGTTTGGCAGCTTCCGCGGTAGCCTTGCCGTTCCCTCTCAAGTAACTGGCGCTGACGGCCGACGGACGGATCAGTCGTCAAAGTGCATTAGCGTTTCATTAGCGATTCATTTCGCCTATCTTGATTGAGTATCCTCGATAAATGTCGTCGGCAATCCTTTCACTTTGGAACGGGTGCCAACGAGATGGGCGATTGCTCACCAATCACCAACGGGTGCAGTGCCGTGCGTTCCCATTCAGTCTTCGCTCTGAGCTGCCATGGAACGGATGGATGATTGCGCGAAGTAGGTTAACTCGTTATCGAGATTTCCGATCGATTTGTTCGCTCAAACTGATTAGAGGCCTTAAATTTGCTATCGACCGGCAATGGCTGGTTGGTAAAGAAAAGGTGCTAATTGAGAGGTTTTTGCTAGGTAAGCGCTTTCGGCGGGATATAAGTTTCGCCAGTGGCAGGTTACGACAACCGACGGTCGCTATAAGTGGTCGGTTTGTCGAAATCGAAAATGAAGCTGTTCGATACCAATCGCTGGGTGTGGCTTATTGATGGTTTTGTTAATGGAGTACCTCAATCGATACTTATTGGTAAGTTGAGTATTTTGAATCGTAAAGGGACAGGTTTTACTATTGCGTAATGCTTATTATGGGCTATTGGTATTCTCTCCAAAAGCATTCATGTGGTTGTATCTTAATGTGTATAAATGTTTTAACAATTTGTTTGAATCTTTTCCTGTGAAGGACGAAAAGCTTTAACTTCGAAATTCACAAAGCTTCTGTTATGACCTTTCCAACAAGGTGAACAGAATTCAAAATCCATTTTGATTGGATATTCAGTCGTTGGGATGATTTATATAATAAAGCTGTAAAGCGTTGTCGAAGGAAACATTGTTTCAATCAAATCTTTATGGCCAATAAAACACCATACATTGAGAGCTTAAAATAGGTTGAACAACCTGAACAACACAAGCATTAATCAAGCTATGAATATATCAACGTAGCTCGCAAGCAAGCCTAGGGCTCAGAGATAGAGCGGTCCACTTTATAATTTATATCAGCTCAACTTTGATGAAGATCCTTGTGGGCCATCCATCCCAACCGTATCGTGGTTGGCCTAGCAAACAAATATTGATATTCATAAGTGTAAATCTTGGTTTACCACAGCCAGTGCTACCCGAAGCTTCTTTCTGATGCTACATCGAACCAACATATGTTAGACGGAGTAGAATGCGATAAAGAATAGTTCGAAAGTAAGAATAGGAAGATGATTAAGACGTATCATCTTGCCAATGATTGGCGTCAGCATCTTTTAAATAACGACAGGATGGCTTTGTAATGATTCTCTATCTCCATATTTAAATAGGATTCCTGTTTACAGCAGCGTATGGGGCGAAAAGGTTGCTTTAAATATTAAAGCATATTTTGGTCGCGCATGACATGGACAGTCGTTGGCCTTTTTGATGCCGGAGAAACATTAGGAATGGACCTGCTTGCCATACTTTTAGACATCTTTTCAAAACTGATGGTCATGTACCTCATGGTTAGGATAGTAAATTGTTTTACATTTCGTGTAAATGGGTAAGATACCTTTATTTTAAATTTCTCCTAAACAATAATTTAATATCTCTACAACTCTACAATATAATTTTTGTAATATTTTCATATGAAAGTGAGAAAACCACGGTAATAAATATGTCGAACCAGTGCAAGAATACAGCAGAGTATAGAGGGAGACACTTTAAAAGTGGAGCGAGAAAATGTCTCCGCCCTGAAAATACCGCCAGCTGACGGTTATGGTATGTGGAATTTTCATTATGACTTTTAGGCCGGATTAATTAACTCGTAGCCTTGTCTCTATCCGCTGCAAGCGATCGATATCAATAGCGCAGTCAGCTTATATTTATCACATTTTTCATCACACCTTGCCACAGGAAAGCGAAGGCAGCAGCATTGTACTGGTGGGAGCAAAACCAAGCGGTGACTGGGCGTGCTTTTGGAAGAGCGAGACGAGTCGTTGCTGTCCTCGGGGTGTAACCAGTTCATTCGCAGCGACTGTCGTTACCAGGACACACGGGTTGTGCCTTTAGTTGGTTGATGAGCTGCGACTTGCAGTAAAGACCGCAGCGTGTGTTTCAAGCCAGTCGAACAGCATTGGATGAAGGAAATGAATTTGTCCTCCCTCTGGTACTCCGCTAGGATTATTTTTGATGCTCACCACATTCACACATCGTCATCACCATCATCATCGCCGACTGTGCCGACGGTACAGGAAGCATCATGATTACAGTTTCGGTGAAGTCTTGCTGTGGCGCTATCATGCTGGTGAGGTGTTTCGAGCCCTCAGACGCTAGAGCCTTGCGAGAGAGACTTTCGAGGAACTCCAAACCGAGCCCCTCGAGAACGGGCCGAACCGGATCTCTAGGCCAGTGTGGCAGAGCGATGATGGTGGTTGTGAGGATGTTGTCGGTTCACACTGAAAAGTCATTCCCACCGTGTAAGTGAGGCATGAAAATTTAATTTCTACCAAGATCTTACGTCATCTATCGTAGCCTTTGCCGGATCGAAAGCAGCCCCGACGGACCGTTGAATACATTCATGCCAAACCCGTCACCGCGGTGCTCCATCACGGTCCGAACCTACCCCGTTGGACTTCAACCGAAGCGATTTCAATCGCAAAAGTGGTCCTTATTTGGCTGATCTTTTATCAACCGACAAGACAGCGATGTAAGCACGGTTAACTGGGCCAAACGGCACCTTGCTGTGCCGTGTGCTAAGGGAGGACAGGAGACAGCAAAGGTAACGGAAACCCCCAACATATACACACACACACACCAACACGCACAAAGAACCACATACACACAGCTTTTGAGATAAATAACGTACCCCGTGGCTTCAGCCCCGTTGTGCAGGGGGGGGGGGGACTAACAGAAGCAAAAATAAAACTAAAGCGAATGGTAGGCGAAGGAGCAAACCGAACATAATCAACTGACGGTGGATCCGGTGGTTTCAAAATGGCGGTGAAAGGTTGATGCGCGCTCGTCCCGTCTCGTCGATGGTTTTCGTGTCGTACCATTTCGTGCCCGT
>KB696405.1:0-33019 GCA_000349165.1 Anopheles christyi | reverse complement strand
ATTTTAAGATAATTTTTTAAACAAATCGTAATTGGGCGTTGTGTGTGTGTATGTGTGTGGCTGTTGTTGTTGATGTCATAAATAAGCGCATGTACGCATCCAAACTGCAACCATCTTGACGACGCTGCAGCAAATTGGTTTCGGTAACGGCTCGCACTAAAGACGGATCACCTTTACTGATGCTTGAATTTGGTTTCTTTTCGAACAGGACACAGGAGATCCCGGATTGGAGTAAACTGGCCGGGAGGAGGCCTTATTGAATGCCAACAATACGGCAGATTGGTAACTACTTCCTAAGCTGAGTGTCCTGTAACCTTAAACATTGTACATCTGGGCAAGTGCATACATCAGCGTCAAAACGTCAGTTTTAAAACAACATTTCGAAAGTGCAGGTAGAACGATCCGGAACAGGTGTGACAACAATGGCGCACGGCACATCCAATCGTTCAAAAACACGCCTGAAACTCGATCCGCGTGGGTAGCGTCATTGTTTGGCAAGCAAGTGAGTCAACAACTGACCCAGCGGGGGAGACATCCTGACTAAGTTTACGCGCTGATTCATGTAGGGAATGCCGGGAAACCCGGAGAAAGTTCTAGAATATTTTACAACGCCCGCAGTCGTCCGTGAGAGTTTGAGAGGATTGGAATTTTTGACCGATTTGGTCGCTAACAGAATCGCAACACGATCATTCTATTTTCAATATTAGAACCAAATCAGCCAAGATACCTATCGCTCGATATTCGTTCCATTCCGCACAATTTCCATCCTGCATAAATATTTTCTCTTCACGCTACATTCAGTTTCCAAGATTCGAATGATCATTCTCTCAAACGGCTGTTTCTTGCATACATCCCTCTCCTTGTCGTGTACCGCCGCGGCGGGAGTATTGTGCTAACGAAATCTATTTTAGTAATGAAATCTTTATTGCTAATTATTCAGCTCGAAGCAGCACTAGACGCCACACAAAGTTTGAAGCATTCTAAGGGGTTACATAATTGTTTTCCTGCTTCTGTCATCCTTCTTCTGATGCTCCTAATTGTCCGTTCAATTACCATCCTCCTTCCCCTGATGTTGATGGTCACCGATCTGATGCTAACAAGAATGAAAGGGTCTAATATCTAACTTTCACCTCGCTTGCGAAGCCCAGGAACGCTTCCTACATTCTCCAATGTGTATTTTCCACCATTAAAGCTATCGATCTTGCGTTCCTAACGAGGTAAGTATCGAGGTTCATAAATCCAATGTTCTGGTTTATATCTTTCATATGCAATAAAGTAAACTACTGCTCTCGTGAATTGCAAATCACTACACACACCCAACAAAAAACGCAAAACCTTTCAATACGTTACGGTCTTCACTCATCATCCGAAAATCAATGGAAAGAAACCCCTTTTTCCCGAAAAAAACAACATGCGCCCTGCCATAAAACAAACACCTTCAGCTGCCCGAAGGTCAGCATGATTCATCCGCTCCCTCCAGCAGCAGGATCTATCGAATAGTTTTCCGGGAAGCAAAAAACGACGTACGTACCCGCGAGACACGCGTTCTTTTTCCGTGTGCAAACCACGCTAACCATGTGGCCGCCAGAGGTGTGCTACCGCACGACAACGGCGTCCTATAATTAGAACGTCCGGCTCCTCACCGTGTGTAAAGAAAAACATGGTGCTGGTGGGGTGTACCAAAAGATCTCATCAGGTTTGTCATCGGCTCACCTTACGCTGAACGCATAAACGCACGCCAGCGGGCCAAGCAAAAGGAGGAAGCGGCAAGGTGTTGACTCACCGGTGTTGGAATATTCCAAACGTGTGCTCACACCTTTACAACTCACCAAAGTGTTGCCCCAAAAATCGTGCATCCGTCGCGTGCTGCACACGGCACGCGGGTTCACATTTTGACCAATCTTTCCAAGACGTGGCCATGTATAATTAGGTAGATCGTTTGTGTGCGCGGTTGGCCTCCTCTCCCTTCTGACTTCTTTGGCATTCATTTTGGTACAAAATTCGCTCGGTGCATAACGTTCACGCCCCCCGGGACGTTGCAAAATTCTTCTTCAAAATGCAAAATCCGTTTTTCCCCTGCTGGCGGTAAGAATGGCCCTGAATTGTGACGTTTGCGCTTTTCATAGCCAAATTAATATGTGTAACGGACATTGTGATAGACGCTGGCTATTAATCTTGACGATCTGTACCGAAATCGCTTTAAGGTGGAAGATACTGAACACGTTTTCCCTCATTTTTTTGTTTTGCATAATTTCTGCCGCCCTCGCAACGCAATGAGAACGAACGAACGAACGATTGATGGGTCGACGACATGTGAATATGTCCAAATGGGGGTGGTAGGATACGAAAGGAGAGGATGAATGACGTAAAGTGTACAAGTGTGTTATTTGTGTTACAATTAAATAAGACAAATAGACTGATTAGAAATTTGGAAAAGATTGATTCGTACTATTTTGTTTTCAACCGAAAAAGACAATTCCGAACGTTTTCAATTGATGCCTGATCTCGCAACGGATGGTGTACAGGGATGAAGTCGTACACTGACGGGGTTTTTTTTTTCAAACGGAGTGGTTAGAAAAACCGGGTTGGAGAAGGCGTTACGGGTTCCATCGCTTAGCGCGATGGGCGCTACTATTGGAATTTGGAAAATGGCCACGGAGTCGAACCGCCGGTGCCGCTCACAAAAAAACGATTCCTCGCTGTGTATACGCATGTGTGTCATTCGATCTATCTTTCATTGCTAAAAATAGCGAAGACACTCGTGGGAAGAGTTCACCCGGATGGTGGGATCTCGTTCCTCGTTCGTATCGTATCGTGTGCTTGTGTGCGTGTCGGTGTGGTTGTATGTATTTGTTTGTGTGTGTGTGTGTACGTGTGATGTTTGATAATTGTTAAAGGTATCAGGAGATTGTGTTTATAATGTTAAATATTGCTAGGTAGAAACAGATAGAGGAGAAGTCTCTATCGATCGATCGTTCGTTCTCTTTGCATAGGATGGCGTTGCAGACCTTATCCTTGCTCGCCATTACTCTGCTGGTGTGACAAAACGCTTCCTTTCACTTTTGCTTCATGTTTATTGTGTTAAGATATCCTCAAACTATAAAAAAAAACTAAGCTGGCTTTATTATGCGTGGTGTATAATTGTCAGTAAACTCGATCATTAAAATCAGCAAAGCTATCCTCATATATTTGCTATAAGTGTAGAGGGTACGCTTTAAGACGTATGTAAAACAGCATCAAAAACATGGCGCGGTATAATAAATATATAAACTAGCTACTTCTCTGCTCCACTTTTTTTTGTCGGTTGATTTTTTGGCCTATGAATGGCATTCGACCGGCTGCTTTTTTTCTAACCTGACTGTATCCGTAAAATGATTTTGCTTTTCGCACGATGTATGCACTTGCACCTGCCTTGCACCATTATTTTATCATCAGCCATCTAGATTTTTGTGTAGATTTCAATTGGACATTAATTAAGTAATTAAGTAACAATTAAGCACACACAATGGCAAGTGTCCATGTGAACAGAGTTGCCTTTCAGTTGCTAGATACGTTATTAGGACATTTAAACATTAGAACAATAGCTGCCGCGTCTTCTTCCGCCTTCCTCTCGAGCGCTTGTCTGCTTCTCCTTGCGCCTTCAAGATGGTGTCATTTTGGCGCGTCATATTTGTTGTGTGTGTTTCACTTTATCTTCCTTTTCTTCCTATAAGCCTTTTGTGTGATAAACAATCGTCGACCGGAGCAGATCCGCTTGGACTGGCCAACAACGGTTTCCCGCCATAGGGCAGCATTTTTTAAGCGCAAAATACCCAAACAACACGCATTGGGAACAACAGATAACAGGCTAAGAGGCTAGAAACAAAACACAAGGTAGCACACAGCAACAGCAAAACAACAATCCTTCCGAGTTTGGTATTCTGTGGTTGTGTCACGGTTAAGGAGACGTTCGACACGTTTCCAGTGAAACATTTATCAAAGTTGAATTATTTGAAAATAATCGCGTGTATAGTTAACGGGGCGAGGGTGTGTGAAGGGTGTACACGGCTTGCTTGGAAGTCGAAGCAGCGCTTGCTTGGCAGGACAAAATTATTTACGGATGGTGTTTTGCTGTTTTGGTTTTGGTTCTACTGAGTATTCTTACTTTTGACTATCAGTTTGGCGGACGTTTCGACCTGTCCGGCGGACGTGATCACACGACAGGTGAAGGTACCGGAGTCTTCCTCGTACGTCGTCCCGATCAGCAGCACGGCGTTGTTGCCTTCGTTGATCATCTGTGGAAGAGAGTGTAAGCGTTGGATTAGTATCAAGTCAAGTTACACGGCAGAAAATGATCGGGAAAGCAGACAGTGAGCAAAGAGATACAGTTCAATTAGCATCGCTTTGGGCATAAAACCTTGCATCGAAGATTTGTTGGCACTGAGGTCTTTTGGGACTTTTGCCAACCTAATTTCGAAACGTTTACATGACCATGCGTGGGCGTGTTGATGGATAAACAAGACGTCCTGTCACAAAATGTCAGCCATGGTGATGCAATGGCGACTACCTTGACGGTGGCCTCATCACCAGCAGCTGTCCAAGATTGTTAGCGACACGGTCGGGAAAGCGTGAAAATCATTTCAATGGGTAGTAGTAGTGAGCCGATCCGCGCGTTTCAGGTTTGATCTGCGCTGAGGGTGTGACATTTAACAAGATCATCAAATTTCACACAGTCACTGATCGATATACTGTCGCTATTTTCCAGCACGATTAATTAAGATGTTAATTAAGACGCACCACTACCGGTTTCACTTTTCTGGCACGAATCTAACGTCTTGTGTAACGGTCATTAGATTCGTTGTGGCGCTCATTCGCTCGATAAATCAATGTTAATGGCTTGTTTGCACGTACAACTTTCCGGGATGGGTGAGGTTAGATTCTTGGCTTACCTGAAAATCGGGCGACTCCGGAATCAGCAGTCCTTCGCGCAACCATTGGACGGTCATTTTGGTCGGTTTGCCGACGATGGTCGTCTTGAACTGTGCGGGCGAACCCTCCTCCACAAGGCAATCCTTCATCTCGCTCAGCTTTGGACCGGCATCGGGCATCTCGGGTGCGACCACCTTTAGCGTGGCGGTCGTGTGTACCTCACCGCCGGGGTTCGATGCAATGCACAGATACTGACCCTCGTCCTCCGGGAACGCTTCGGTTACGATCAGCGTAAACGCATCTCGATCCTTGCCCATTTGGAAGTACTTTGACGGCTTGATCTGCTTGTCTCCCTTAAACCACTGGGCGGTCGGTGTCGGTTTGCCGGTGACGCGCGTACGGAATTCTACCGACTGTCCCTCGGGTACGGTCTTGTCCTTGAGCGGCTCCACCAGCGTCGGTGGACGCTCCGTACCGGGGGTTGCCGGTTTCTCTATGATCGGCGTTACCGGTGTGTCGACGGTACAGACCGCATCACAACGTGCCTCGCCGGCACCGTTAATGGCCACACACTCGTACTTCGCACCGTCCTCCGCGTACGCCTCGATGATCAACAATGTGTAGTTGTTATCCTCCTCGAGCATCTTGTACTTGATATTCGGTGCAAGCTTCTGACCATTCTTCAGCCAATACACATCGAGCGGCTTCGTACCGGTGACCTTCGCATCGAAACGGGCCAACTGACCGGCCGTTACCGTCGTGTCGCTGATGGTGCTGACGAAGCTCGGGGGAATCACACCTCCACGGCCCTGCTGCCGGCGCTGCTCGACCACCAGATTGGCGCTGCACTTGGCAGTTCCACCCCGGTTCTCCGCAATCACGGCAAATACGGCTGAATCTTCGAGGAACACTTGGCGAATGATTAGCACCGATTTCGTGCCGAACGTGTGGATCTGGAAGTCGGCTGAGTTGTTGATCTGGAAGTTCTCGCGGAACCAGTTCACCGTCGGCATCGGTTCACCGTCGAACTCTACCTCGAAGCGTGCCTGTTCGTTCTCAAACGCACGACAGGGTTGGATCTTACGCGTGAACACTGGTGGTTTGGTCGGCTGTACCGGTCCTTCCACCACGCGTTCCTGCGTCGTACCCTTGTGCTCCATCTCGGTCGTCTCGGTGGCGGTTATCTTGCGAATAATCTCCTTATCATCGTACAGCTCCTTTTGCGTTTGCTTCTGCTGCGAGATGTGCACCTCCTTGCCCTGGACGGACGTTTCCGTTGGCTCCGGAATCAACTTCTTCTTGGGCGCATCAATCAGTTCCACGCTTTCGCTTTCCTTCGTTTCCTCCCTGTTGCAAAAGAAAGGTGGGTGTTGATGCAGTGTTACATCGTTTCATTCGATCGTTTCGTTCATCACTCCCAACTAATACTTACAGCGTCTGCTCGTAGGCACTCGCCATGCCCTTAGCGATCGATTGGCTAACAACCTTCTCGCCTGGGATCGCAAACTGATGCTTCTCTTCGCGCATCTTCTGCTCCTTCGTTAGTTGCTCGGTCTCCAGCTCGGCCAGCTTGCTGTAGTAATCCTCGCCCTTCTTCTGCTTGACCGTCTTTTGCCATTCGGTCTCACCTTCCTTCTTGGCCTTTGACTTCTGTACAACCTTACGCTTTTTCTTCTTCTCCTCCTGCAGCGTGGTTTCCAGATCCGTCTCATTACGGCCCTTCTGATAAGCGACTAGATCGTAGTCGTACCATGCTGTTAATCAAATAATTTGGGTTGGAAAAACGGATTGGATGATGGGTGACACAGTACTACATAATCAACCGACATGGAACGGGGAATGCCCCTCCCGGCTGAAAGCGGGCAGGGATACAACCCGACCATGTAACACGTCACTGTCGATATCATTATAGTACAGACACACCGTGCCATATGATCGCTGCCTTATGGCGAAGGAAATAGAAAATCCACACACAGAAAAGATTGCGGTGCATGCAGACATGCCTTCAGTGTGGGAAAAAATCGTGAAAAAGTTCAGCGTAGTTAATATGCAGAAATGGAAATGGTTACACCAATACGTTATAGACTGCCACCAGAGGATATTAGCCATTAAAGAGGTCATCATTGTTCTGTGGCTTAACTCGGCAACTAACAACTGATTATACGAGAACAATAGAGACATCAAAATTCCCCAAAAAGGGAGAAATACAAAACAAAACTGGCAAGCAAAACAGGAAAGGCGTCTGGGAAATGTACAAAAAAGAACAAGCTCGAAAAGGTGCACCAAGGATGTCAGTTATATACAAAAAGGGGCAGGAGAAATTGAAATCATTTCCATACGGTGATCACACGTTAGTGCAAATGCGCGATAGAGATGGCTTCTGGAACTAGGCTGTAGATAGGCTTCCGGAGCCTTGTCTTCACGAAGTCTGCAGCAGTCACTGGTGTTGTCTTGTCAGCCCCACCGAAGATCATTCAAAACCAGGAAGGATCAGGAAACGGCTTTGCTATATGCTAGATCTGCTATCGTTAAAGGGATATTTCTAGGGATCGTCGATTCTCTCGGAGAAGGCTCCGAAGAACAGGGAAATATAGGGTAGCTTGGATTGGGTGTTTTGATTTTTGGCTGTTGGGTTTGCTGACAAGTTGTTTCGTACGTGGAATGTTGTGATACTGTTTCAGCGTTGAAATGGTCCGATGGAAGGCCTCCCGTAGAGTTTTGAGATGAGCAAAAATAAGGCGGGAGGCGTGAAGGAGGTATAGTGAAGCGTGTTTATCACCTTTCGTGTTAGTGTAATAGTAGTAGTGGAGATTTGCGAGCTGGTCACAACGCCATTCAGTAGTACGAATGGAGTGACCTCTACCACGCCAAAGCAAAGCACCAGTCTCCAGTGTTGATCTTTCGAGTGGCCAGTCAGTAGTAAAGAGTAAGTGTGTCAGTGATAGATAGTGGCAACAGTACTAAGTAGATAGAGAGTAGAGAGTAGCGATAGATGTATGCTGACAGCGGACGCTGCCGCGAGTAGAAAGAGTTCCTTGTTGGTGCAGTGAGATCGTATGGTGGCCGTGTCTCGTGGTATACTTACGTCGTGGCGAGTTCTTCAGCACGCCGCGGTAGTCGTCACGGCGGGGCGTAATCTTCAGCTCACAGCTAGCAACGGCCTCACCGACGGAGCTGCGGGCAATAACCTCAACCTTGCCAGTATCGTACTGACGCGTCTTCGGAATATCGAAGTGGTACATGCCATCATAGGTAAGCTTGTAACGTTGGCCCTAAAACAGAAGAATGGTGCTGTAAGATATATCTAACTGATGAGAGATATTAAGATTTCGGACGCCTACATTAACGACGGTGTGTCCATTGATGAGCCACATGACGCGCGGCTTGGGATGTCCAGTAACACGGCAGCAGAATCGAGCCCATTCACCTTCCTCGACTTCGATCGATTCTGGACGGCTGACAAAGGCCGGTTCCTTCTTCGGCTTCTGTGTCTCGTCGATGACCTCGGGGATACTGTGAAACAAAATCCGATACATTATTATAAAGGAAGATGAACGGTATTGCATCGCAATACTTACTTCAAGTTCCACAAGGCTTCCATCTCGCGGATCTTCTGGATACTCTTCATGCCCTTTGGAAGCTGAGAATCGTAGACAATGCCCGGCTTGCCGGTAGTCTTGATGATAGCACGTGTCTCGTCCATGCCGTAAAGGTTCGTGGCACGGCACAGATATTCACCGCTGTCCTCGGGATAGATCCAGCCAAAGTTCATCGCAACGTAGCCAAAGTCGTAGATCGGTGTGAAACGGTTCTCTGTGTACATTGTACAAACAGTCATTAATGACACAGTGCCATTAGTGGATACAGTACCGTTTCAGGATACTTACTATACGGCAATGGTTTGCCGTTGTAGAACCATTCCACCTTCATGTCCGGATCGCCGACCGGTGCCAGCTGGCACTCGAACTTGGTTGACTGCATCTCGACCAGATTGGTCTGATCCTTGATCTGTACGACGAAGCGCGGTGGCTGCTTACGATCAGCATCGAACAGGTCATCCTCGGTAAGGAAGATTTCCTCGGTGTACTTCTTGATCGTGGCTTCCATCTGCATGAGCGTCTCCGACTTCTGCATGCCCTTCGGGATTTGGTTCTGCAGCACAATCGAGGGCAGCTTCTTGCAGCTGATGTGAGCCTTCGTTACATCCTCGCCGTGCTCATTGTAAGCGCGGCAAGTGTAGTCGCCCGCATCCTCGGTATACACCGAAAGAATGTCCAGCGACACGAAGCCCATGTCGTAGATCGTACGGTATCGGTGACCGCTTGGCAGTGGTTTGCCATTGCGGAACCATTCAACGCGCAGCTTCGGATCTTCCTTCGGTTCCACACGGCACTCGAAGCGAATAGTTTCGCCCTCATCGATCGTGGCCGACTGAATCTGAGAAACGAACTTGGGCGGTCCGAAGGTACGTTCTTCCTGAGTGGCCAACGTTACCTTTCCACGCTCCAGCTCCTTCAGCTTGGAAGCAGTCATGCCTTCAGGCAACTGCGAGTCTAGAACGATACCACCACGGGCAACAACGGTCACCTTTGCGGTCGTTGAAGCAGTGCCCCATTTGTTGGTGGCACGGCACTCGTACACTCCAGAATCACGTACGTATGCGTAGTCCATATCGAGTGCAATGAAGCCAAAATCGTTCAGCATGTGCACACGCGAGCCGGTTGCAAATGGCTTGCCGTTGTGATACCAGTCAATGCGCAGCGATGAATCACCCACTGGTTCGACGCGACAATCGAAATGAACTGGGCCACCCTCAGGCACGTCCACGTTGTCCTTGATTTCGACGACAAACTTCGGCGGACGGCCTTCTTCCTCGTCGGCCATGAGTTCCTCGCGCTTGTGCAGCTGTTCCTCCAGCTTCTGAATGCTCTCCGTACCAGTGCGGAAGTTCGATGGCAGCTGGGGCTCCATGATGATGCCCTGGCGCCCACGCACAGTTAGCTTGCACGATACGGTGGCCTCTCCGTGACGGTTCGTAGCCTTGCATGTGTACAGCCCCGAGTCGCGCTGATAACAACCCGCAATCTCCAGGATCACAAAACCAAAGTCGTTGATCGTCTTGATGCGCGACCCAGCCCACAAAGCCTTTCCGTTGTGGTACCACTCGACACGCATGCTCGGGTCGTTGAGCGGCGTCAGGCGACACTCGAAGTGAGCCAGTGAATTCTCCGTCAACGTCATATCCGAAGGTGTCGTGATAAACTCCGGTGGCTTTCCAGTATCGTCATCTGGCGAGCCGAGTCCACCGTGCGGGATGCCCAAACCTTCCAGCTCAGCAATGCGCTCAATCGTGCCTTCCATGCCCTTGGGCAGTTGCGACTCCAAGATGATGCTGCGTTTGCCCTGTACACGCATGGTTGAGGTAGTGACAGCCTCGCCGTACTCGTTCGTCGCACGGCACGAGTACTCACCCGAGTCCTCCGGGTAGACGGGCGAAATTTCCAAAATAACGAATCCAAAGTCACAGAACGTACGGAAGCGCGAGCCAGTCTTCAGCGGCTTGCCGTTCCAGAACCACTCAACCTTAAGCTTCGGATCGTCAGTTGGTGTCAGCTTCGCTTCAAAGTGAGCGCTCTCGCCTTCACGTAGCGAGTCGATGTTCGACAGCGGAGTCGTGAAGACTGGGGCGCGACCACCCTCAGTACGCTCACGCTCGTCACGCGTACGGATCAACGAATCCTCCAGTGTTTGGATCTTCTCCAATCCACCCTCCATTCCACGGGGCAGCTGTGAGTCCAGGATGAGGTTGGCCTTCGAGATGCAGCGCAGTGTAGCCTTGGTGCTGTCCGAGCCGTACTTGTTAGTAGCACGGCATTCAAACTCACCGGAGTTTTCTTCGTAACAGTACAGAATATCCAGGATGACAATTCCGAAATCATGGAACGTACGATAGCGATGACCGTGGGGTAGCTTCTGTCCATTCCAGTACCACTCGACCACCAGCTCAGGATCGTTGATGGGTGTAAGGCGAGCCTCAAAGTGAGCGCTCTGTCCCTCTACCAGCTTCGTAATGTCGGTGATCTTCGTGGTGAAGCGCGGTGCCTCGCCAACTGGCGAACCTGCCGCATTCTGCTTCGCACCCGACTGGCTCTCGAGCTCGCGAATTCTTGCGAGCGAATCTGGCTGCAATGACTCGAGGTACACGCCTCCCTTTCCGAAGCACTTGAGCGTTGCACGGGTCGTATCCTCGCCATACTTGTTCGATGCGCGGCACACGTACTCGCCCGAATCGTGACTCTGCACGTACGCAATGTCCAGCAGCACGTAGCCAAAGTCCGACACTGGCTTGATGCGGTTCGAATGACGCATCGGCTTGCCGTTGTGGAACCATTCCACCTTTAGGTCCGGATCGTTCACTGGCACCAGCGTGCACTCGAAGTGAGCCGATTGGCCATCCTTCAAGCCCTCCAGCGACTGGAGCTGAGTAGTGAAACGCGGCTTCTGTCCTGCCGACTTATCGACACACTCCAGATCGACGCTGATCTCGGCCGATCCCCAACGGTTGGTTGCGCGGCACGTGTAGCTGCCCGAGTCCTCGATCTTTGTGCCGAGGATCTCGAGCACCACCATACCGAAGGCGTACACCGTGCGTACACGGTGGCTAGCCTCGAGCTGCTTGCCATTGTACAGCCATTCGATAGTCATGGACTGATCGCCGGTCGGGATGAGCGTAGCATCGAAGTGAGCGATCTCACCCTCGCCGACGTTTTTGAGCGTAACGAATTCCGACGTGAAGCGCGGTGCATGTCCGGCGTCCGATTCAGCCTGTCCGCCTTCCTGGCGGCGTAGCGAATCTTCCAGATCTTGGATCTTTTCCAGTCCCTCCGTACCCTTCGGATGCTGGGTGCGTTCGATGAGGCTCTCCTTGGTAACACAATACACGGTTGAAGAAGTGAATGCTTCACCGGCCTGATTGTACGCCTTGCAGGTATAGATACCCTGGTCGCGCTCGTACACCTCCGTCAGGTCGAGCGTTACGAAACCAAAGTCACTCGTCATCTTGAAGCGTGATCCATGCTCCAGCACCTTACCGTTGAAGTACCATTCGATCTTGAGGTTAGGATCGTCCTTCGGTTCGACCTGTCCTTCCAAATGTAGTGCTTCCGCCTCGTTCAGCCGGAACTCCGACTGCAACTGTACCGTCCACTGTGGTTTCGGGAAGGCAGACTCTGCCTTCGATTCCTGGCGACGGTAACGATTGGCCAACGAAGCCTCCGTATCCTGTACGGCTTCCAGACCGGCCTTGCCCTGTGGGTGCTGCGTGTCCAGGTACATCGTCGTGGTACTGGTGCAACGCAACGAGCCCGACGTCGACGCCGATCCCTTGCTGTTGGTTGCCTTGCAGGTGAATATACCCGAATCCTCAGCGTAAGCTCCGGTCAGATCCAGTGAGACGAAACCGAAGTCGTACGTAGTCTTGAAGCGAGCACCAGTTGGCAGTGGCTTACCATTGACGAACCATTCGATCTGCATCGTTGGATCCTTGGACGGTTCCACACGGCACTCGAAGTGTGCATTTTCGCCCTCCTTGATCTCCACGTTGTTCAAGTGATCGACGAAGACAGGCGACTCGAATTGATCCTCCGGTACGTCACGCAAGTTCATGCGTGGTGCCTCCAGATCCTGGATCTTCTGCACGGAGGACGGATGCATGGTGTCACCGAGCAGCCAATGGCTGGCGTCAATCTTGAGCGTGGCGGTAGAGACAGCTTCGCCAAGATTGTTGGTAGCCTTGCAGGTGTAGATGGCCGAGTCGTCCGCTCGCAGACCGTTGATCGAAAGCGTAACCAGTCCAAAATCGAACGTGCTGCGGATACGTGCACCGGTGGTGATGGCGATACCGTTCTTGAACCATTCGATGCGAAGGTTCGGATCGGCACGCGGTTCCACCTGAGCCTCCAGGTAGACGTGTTGTCCTTCCTGCAGCTTATCGTGGCTCTCAAGATGCGTGGTGAAGACTGGCGCTTGCTGTGGCGTCGTGTCGACAAACATGTCTGGCACACGGTTCATGGCGGCTTCCTTCAGCTGGATCTTCTCCCAGGCTTCTGGAAGCAGCGGTTCGCCTGCAATCGATGCCTTCGACTTGATCTTCATCGTGGTCGACGAAACAGCTTCACCAGCACGGTTAATTGCCTTGCACATATACACACCCGAGTCGTTCGCAACGACCGAGTTGATGTCCAACGTAACGAATCCGAAGTCGTTTGTAGTGCGGAAGCGTGAGCCCATCTTCAACTCAACGCCGTTCACGTACCATTCGTACTTCATGCTAGCATCACCAACCGGCACAACACGCGCCTCGAAGTGTGCATGCTGACCCTCCCACAGCTCCGACGGTCCGGTCAGCAGTTGCGTGAAGATAGGCTTCTCGAACGCTGCTTCCTGATCCTCCGAACGCTGCTGGTGCGGTTGCTCCAGAGCGATAATCTTCTTCATGCCCTCTGGGTGCTGTGAATCCATCTGGATGCTTGCCTTCGTGCGCACACGCATGGAAGCGGTAGTGACAGCCTCTCCAAGTGGGTTGATTGCTCGGCACATGTACACGCCCTCGTCTTCCTCGCGCACGTGCTGCAGATCCATAGATACGAAACCGAAATCGTGCTGCTTCGCGATGCGCGAACTATCCTCGAGCGGCTGCTCGTTGCGGAACCATTCGACGCGCAGGTTCGGATCACCAACAGGGATCAGGCGGCACTCGAAGTGTGCCGTCTGGCCCTCGGCAACGTAGTCGATATTTTGCAGAGGTTGCGTGAACACTGGCCGCTGCTTCGTGACTGCATCCTGTACCTCTGGCCGGCGGAATGGACTGGCGCCCTCGAGCTGCTTGATCTTGTCCAGACCTTCCGGATGCTGCGTATCGGAGATGATTGCTCCCTTGGCAGTCACCTGCATCTTGATCGACGACTTGCACTGGCCCTTGGCGTTGATGGCCTTCACCGTGTACTCGCCCGCATCCTCAGCAACGACGTGCTGGATGTCGAGAGCGACATAACCAAAGTCGAACGTAATGTGGAACCGGGAAGCCGACTGTAGTGGCTTACCGTTGTGGTAGAACTCGATGCGCAGGTTTGGATCGTGGATCGGTTCGACCTGCGCCTCAAAGTGGGCCGTTTGTCCCTCGTGAATCTCGGTTGTGCCACGCAGCTCGGTAACGAAGCGTGGTGCAGTGACTTCCGGTTCATCTAGCTCCAAACGGTTCGGACGCATGTGCGCTTCCAGCTTCTGAATCTTTTCCAATCCATCCGGATGCTGCGAGTCAAAGATGATGTTGCGCTTGTTTGTGACGCGAATGTTGCACGTGCTGACCGCCTCACCGACCTGATTGGTGGCCTTGCACATATACGTGCCACTGTCCTCGCCATACACGTACAAAATGTCCAGCGCTACGTAGCCGAAATCGTGCGTCGTACGGAAGCGATGTCCAGCGCGAATTGCCTTACCGTTGATGAACCACTCGATCTTGAGGTACGGATCGTTGATCGGTTCCACGCGACACTCCAGGTGGGCGTAGTCGCCTTCCTTCAGATTCTCCAAGCTAGTCAGCGGAGTGAGGAAGACTGGTTTCTGCTTGGCCGGTTCAACATCCGGTGTGTGCGGTTTCTGGTAGCTCTCCAGTTCCTTAATCTTTTGCAGCCGCTGTTCATCAAGCGTCTCCAAATATAGTCCGGCGTTTGCTGAGGAAAGGAAAAAGGGAAATTACAAGTGAGATCAGAATTCAATGCGAAGGATAATTTCTGCTTACCTGTGACTTTAACAGCGCATGTCGTAACAGCCTCTCCAATTGCATTTTTAGCCTTACACATGTAAGTTCCCGTGTCCTCAGCGTGCGCATAAAGGATATCGAGAGCTACGAAACCGAAATCGTACGTCGTCTTGAACCGGTGGCCCTGCTGAATTGGGCGTCCATTGCAGTACCATTCCACCTTCATTGTCGGGTCGTTGACCGGCGTCAACGTTGCCTCTAGATGCACCGGCAGTCCCTCGCCGACGCTGGCGTTCTTGAGCGGTCGGCCGAACTGCGGCTTCTCGGCCACATACATCTCATCCTCTCCCTTGCGACCAAAGCGTGCGTCACACTCAAGGTACTGGATCTTCTCCAGCGCACCCTCGTGCTGCGTCTCCCGTACAATGCCAGCCTTCGGCGTAACGTTCAGGGAGATGGAAGACGTTTCCGAGCCGAGATGGTTCGTGGCGCGGCACGTGTACTCACCCGAGTCCTCGGCGTACACCGTCAGCACGTCAAGTGCGGCAAACCCGAAGTCGTAAGTTGTGCGGAACCGATGACCCGTCGTCAGTGGCTGTCCATTGTGGAGCCATTCTACCTTCAGGCTCGAATCCGGGTACGGCTCGATACGGCATTCGTAGTGAGCACTTTGACTTTCTACCAGATTTGTTGGACCGTGCAACTTCGTAGTGAACTTCGGTGGCTGCGTGACAGCGACATCTTCCTCCTCGCGACGCTGGAAACGGATAGCATCCTCGAGCTGATGGATCTTCTCCAGGGCACTCTCGTTCTGAGTTTCCAGGTCCAGCGAAGCCTTCGACTGGACGACCAACTTGGCCGAAGTAACAGCTTGTCCAAGATCGTTGGTTGCACGACACGTGTAGGTGCCCGAGTCTTCCGGATTAACGTACTTCATGTTCAGTGCTACGTAGCCAAAGTCGTGCATGGTCGTGGTGCGGTTCGAAGCCTCGATCGGGACTCCGTTACGCAGCCACTCGACACGCATCTTCGGGTCACCGACCGGTACCAGACGCGCCTCGAAGTGTACTGCCTGGTTCTCCGCTGCCTTAACGTCCTTCACAGGCAGCGTAAACACTGGGGCTTGCGTAATCACCTCATCAACTTCCGTGTCTCGCTGGTAGCGTGAGTTGTCCTCCAAATAGCGTAGGCTGGTGAGCGCATGCTCATGCTGCGTTTCCGAGTAGATGCTCTTGCGCGTGTGCACAACGCAGGTGGCCGAAGTAACGGCTTCTCCCAGCGCGTTCAGTGCACGACACGTATAAGTGCCAGAATCGTCGGCCAGACAGCCCATAATGTCAAGGGCTACGAAGCCAAAGTTGTTCGTTTCGGTAAAGCGCGAACCCGTCTTGACTGGAGCCTCGTTGTGATACCATTCGACGCGCAGCGTCGGATCAGAAACAGGAATCAGGCGACACTCGAAGTGAGCGCGCTGTCCTTCCTTGATCTCGATGTGCTTCAGCGAAGTCGTAAAGGTGGGCGCCTGCGTTGTCATCTCGTCCAGATAGTCCGAGCGTTGCTGACGTGTCTTCTCCTCCAGATACTGGATCTGCTCTAGACCCATCTCGTTCTGGGTGTTGGTAAGGATCTGCTGCGATCCACGGCATGCCAGCTGTACGGCAATCTCATCAACACCGACCAAGTTCACAGCGCGACACATGTAGGTACCGGTGTCCTCCGCGATCAGATCAATGATATCGAGCGCAACGTAGCCAAAGTCGTGAATCGGACGGAAACGATGACCCACGGTAATGGGCATACCGTTTTTGTACCATTCCACCTTCAGATTCGGATCCGTCACCGGTTCCAGCTTGCACTCGAAGTGTGCATGACCGCCTTCCTGCGCACGGTCAATGTTCTTCGGCTTGGTAAGGAAGCGTGGCTTCACGTTCACAATCTCGTCCACGTACTCGGTCTTGCGGTACCGGGCAATGTCCTCCAGGTACTGTAACTTTTCCAGCCCAGCAGGGTACTGCGATTCCAGGATCAAGTCCTTCTTCGCCATGATACGCACCGAGCATGAGGTGACTGCCTCGCCAAGCGAGTTACGGGCCTGACAAGTGTACACACCAGAGTCGGCCGCGTACACACCGAGCAGGTCGAGGGCAACGTAGTCGAATTCGTACGCCGGACGGAAGCGATGTCCAATCTTGACCGGCATACCGTTCACGAACCATTCCACACGCATCGTCGGATCACCGACAGGTTGCAGGCGGCACTCAAGGTGAATGTTGGTGCCCTCGAACGTTTCCACATTGTGTAGCGAGCGAGCAAACTGTGGCGGTGACATCACCGTAATGTCCTCCAGCACATCGCGACGCATGCGCGATGCATCCTCGAGATACTGCATCTGCTCGACGGACATTTCACTCTGCGCCTCGGTAATGATGTCCGAGCGGGTGATGACACGCACGCACGCCGACGTGTGGGCCGATCCGAGCTGGTTCGTTGCTCGAACCGTGTACTCGCCGGAATCCATCGCCGTCGAGTGCAGGATGTCCAGTGCTACAAAGCCAAAGTCGTAGTAGGTCTTGAAGCGCGATCCAACAGTGATCGGGCGTCCATTTTGGTACCATTCTACGCGCATGGTGGGGTCGCCAAGCGGTTCCAGCTTGCATTCTAGATGAATGTTGCGTCCCTCGCCGACCGGCTGCGGATCCGAAAGTGGTTGAGTGAAGATCGGCTTCGACTTGCACAACTCCTCAACCTGATACTGTGGTTCCACGAATTGCTTCTCCACCTTTTGCTGCGAACGTTCGGCCACATGGTGCATGCTGGTCGTATCGATAGCGGCACGAGCTGAGGATAGAGGTAAGAAAATCACGGATTAGCAAACATCTCATCTTTCCTCACGAGATTGACAACTTACTTTCCACCACCATGGTGGCTTCCACCTGTGCCTGTCCAGAGCTGTTCGCCGCAACTAGCGTGTAAGTGCCAGAATCTTCCGCACGAACGTCCAAAATGTCCAGCGCAACATAACCAAAGTCGTGGTAGGTCTGGATGCGATTGGCACTCATCAGTGGTCGGCCATTGTGGTACCATTCGACACGCATCGTCAAGTCAGACTGCGGTTCCAAACGGGCTTCGAAGTGAGCACGTTGTCCCTCGACAATGCGGTTCGTACCCTTGAGCGGACCAAGGAACCGCGGCTGTGGCTGCACCACCTGCTGTTCGACTTGCTCCTGGGTGGTACGCATGTAGCGCGACGAATCTTCCAGATACTGGATCTTCTCCATGCCCATGTGGCTCGTCTGCGAATCGACAATGATGTCTTGACGCGTCAGCACCGTCAACTTGGCAGAGACGTGAGCCTCACCCAGCGAGTTGTAGGCACGGCATGTGTAGGTACCGACATCGTGTACGGTAACCTGCTTGATGGTCAGCGCCACGTAACCGAAGTTACAGAACGATGTAATGCGTGAGCTTGCCTCAACTGGATGGCCATCCTTTAGCCACTCTACGCGCAGCGTTGCATCACCGACCGGTTCCAGGCGAGCCTCAAAGTGTGCAAAGCCGCCCTCTCGTACGTTGAGCTGGTCCGAGATGGGACTCTTGAACTCCGGACGCTGCGTACTCTCGGGTGTCTCCTCGTAGAACTTCATGTTCTGGTACTTCTGGTATTGCTCGAGCTCCTCGATCTTTTGGATGTAGTTACGCTGTTCCGAGATTCCCAAGTCACCGGTAACCGGTGCCTTGCTAACCACGGTAATCTTCGATGTGCTGATTGCCTCACCGATGCGATTAACCGCACGTACCGTATAGGTACCGGCATCTTCTGCACGCAGATGCATAATATTCAGCGAAACGTAGCCAAAGTTGAAGATGGCTGTGATACGCGAACTAGCCGTAATCGGGCGTCCATCCTTGTACCACTCAACGCGCATCGTAGGATCGCTGACCGGCGTGATCTGTGCCTCGAAATGTGCATTGCGACCTTCCTCCAGCTCACCCAAATCCTGCAGCGGTCGGGTGAAGCCAGGCTTCTGGTTGACGACCTCCTCGATGCTCTCGGTACGCACGTACTTCGAGTAGTCCTCCAAATGCTGGATCTGATCCAGCGAAGAAGGGTGCTGCGGTTGCTGCTCAATCGGAGGGCGTGGCTGCACACTAAGCATGGCACGCGACTCGGCCACTCCGGTAGAGCTGGACAGACGACAGAGATACTCACCGCTATCCTCCATCACAATCGTTAGCAGATCCAGTGCCACGAAACCAAACTGGAACGTGGTGTTTGCTCGAGAACCTACACGGAGGGGTGAAGGTAGTTTGAAATGAAGCAAATAATAAGATCGCTGTTCATCTTCAACTCGGTAAGATATACTTACTTGCTTGGATTAGGTTTCCATTCAAGAACCACTGAACACGCATCGAGGGATCGGATACGGGTTCAATGCGTGCCTCGAAGTGCACCTTTCCACCCTCAACCTGTGCAACGTCACTCAACGGGACGATGAACTTCGGTGGTGGGTAGGTGCGATCCTCCTCCTTTGGCGGTGCATGCGGAGCAGCTCGCTCCACATGGCGCAAGTAGATGATTTCCGGTTCCGGAACAGCTCTGCAAATAAGTGGCCGTGTAATATCAACCCGCACACGTCAACTGCGTCACCGCAATGAAATACTTACTCCGGTTGAATGACCTTCGTTGGACGCGGTAGATTAAGACGCTTCTGCTCCGGCTCCGGTCCCTTCGGAGTTTCGACGAAGAGACGGGCGCGCGTTGCCGTAGTACCGGCCACGTTCTGTGCCGTGCACTGGTACCACGCTGCGTCCGACGCCTTCGCTCTCGGGATGTCAACGGTAGTGCAACCGTTTTCGTCGTTGCAGATCTGCACCTCCGGTCCAGAGACCAGCGGAATACCATCCTTCTGCCAGGTGATGCGCGGCAGCGGTGTGCCGATTGCGCGAGCAGACAGACGCACTGGCTCGCCCTCCTTCACGTTAACTGTGGTGAAACGCTCGACGAACTTCGGTGCAACCACCTGCTCACGCTCACACACTACCAGCTTGGCCTGGGCAGCTACCTCGCCGCTCTTGTTACGTGCCACACACGTCACAATACCGTGGTCGTAGCGGTTCGTGCTGGTAATCATCAGCGAATGATTGCCGGCCTCATTGACGAGGATTTTGTGCGTCGCATCGTCCGTCACCAGATTGCCGTTAATGTACCAAGCAACCTCCGGATAGGGACGACCGGTGACACGGCAATCGAATCGTACCATCTTTCCCTCGGTCGTTTCCGCGTCCTGGATCAGCGTCATGAACGACGGTGAAAGTGCCTTAGTTGCCTCGGACGAAGTCTCAATGACCTGGTGCTGTTGGAACTGCTGCTGCTGCTCCGAGAAAGAGGTAGCACGTTCAACGGCCACCTGTTCCTGGACAGGCTCTACTGCCAGCACAGCCGACGATACCTGACAACCTTGCGGGTTTTCTGCCAGCAGCGTGTAATGTCCAGAGTCGCGTGCGTTCACATTCTTGATGCGCAGCATTGCCTGCTGGTTCGAGTAGCTGACTTCATACTTGTCCGCCGACGGGATGATGCGTTGACCATCCTTAAACCAGGAGAGCCGCGGGCGCGGATTAGCAGCAACGCGCGTACTGAACACCGCGTCCGAACCTTCGGAAAGCTTGGAGTTGCGTGGCTTCTGACCAATCTGCGGTGCCGAAGCTGGCCCCAGTGCACGATCGACCGTTGTGATGAGCTGCGCGTCAGTTTCACCTGCATAGCGCCGTGTGATCGACTCCCGGTAGGATGTCTCCCGTAGCAACCGATACTCGAACGTGTCCACCTTGAACTCTTCCTCCATGTGAGAGTATCCGTTGGTGTACTGCTGCTGCTGCTGCTTGATGCTAGTCTGCTGCTGTTCGCGACGTACCTGTTGGAACTGCGGTGTCGGCATGCCTTCCGGCTGGATGAACACCGAGCAGATTGCTTCACCGACCGCGTTACGTGCCTTGCACGTGTATTCGCCCTCATCGCCCGGTCCGATCTGATTGATCAGCAGCGAGACGGCACCGGACCCCGGGTTGTAGCTCAAGCGGTGCTTCGAGGAATCGAGAAGGGGTGCGCCTTTTCGAGTCCACGAAACCTCCGGCTTGGGATTGCCCTTCAGCTTGCCCTCGAACAGCGCATTGCCGCCTTGGGCGAAGCGCGAGTTCTTGAAGATCTGTTCAAAGACCGGCGGTGAGTAGTCACCGGGAGGACCGGCTGGGATCGGCGTTGGTGCCGCCATGCCGTACGTTGGTTGCGTCTGCAATGGTAGCTGCTGCTGTTGCTGAAACGGAGCACCTCCAGTTGGTGTCTGGAGACCGGGCGTTATCGATGCCAGCGGTGTAGTACTCTGCTGAATGTAGCCACCATGCTGCTGTTGCACTGTAAGAAGAGAAAGATAGAAAGGAAGGTCAGTTAGAAGATAAGATTCTAATCAGTACCATGAAGAGAACCGAAAACAGGTGCGAAATGTATACCCGCCTCCAACGACAGCATATTTACACTTGATAATCATCTCTACAACGCATGTATATTTTTAGTGCCATTTCTTGCCGACACAGGTGTAAAACGATACCAAGCATAACATATCAAGGTGTGCCAACTAGGTCGTTCAAGTTCAGGTAAACACCTGAGAGTTCAGCCACCTATGATGAATGTTGGGAACATAGTTTGGGTGAACCGAGAGCCCACGACGCCAAATATCACAGTTTTTGTGGGTCAAGGTCACATCACCTGTAGATGGGTAATGTTCGTTGTTTATTAATTCTTATCATTATAACATTTATTTATGATCGGCTCTGTAGCACTCTCTGTACTCTGTTTTGCCTTCGCCTGCGAGTGTCTTGAACCCGGATGAAGAATGCTCTGAGACGGCACGTCAAGCTGACAGTTCTGAGAACAGCTGCAACACGGATCGCTTTCACATAAATTATACGGCACAAACCGGGACCGACGAATCTGCGTGATGTAATTTTAGGCACATCTCGACAAAGCGTCGGGAAATAAGATTACGCAACCGCCGGCGATTGCCGTATTGACTATTTTTAACCTGCAGCGACCCTTTTTCTTCAGTTGAATTGAACGTGTGTATACGCAAAGCGAGTTGCGCCAAACGCCCCCGGGGGTGGCTACTAGAAATTGTACCCCTGTATCAGCAACACACAAAGATGTGAGCTCTTTGTGCACACTGACAGAGGGTAAGAAAGGTGATGAGGGAAGTAGAATTATTTACATTACAATAAGGAAAGTGGTTTTCTATGACAACAGGAATAATATTCACTAAATGTTTCCTTTTTAGTGAAATTGTAACCGTTTCGTCCATGTCTGAGAGTAACGTGTTGCAAAATACATTCACTGCTAACCTTATTTAAACATCACTTTTTTCTCAGCTCGCTCTCTATCTGAATACAGGTTACACAATTGTGTCACTCATTCATAAGCCTTTGGTGTCCTCTTTTCTACCGTTCTATCGCGATAAGCAAATTTCATGCACCGACACAATGCACACAAATATTATTCCGATTATCTGCCCACACGTTGAAGATAAGTGTGTGCCTACATGTACAAATTGTACTGCACCTATACCACCACCCAACCACAAACTATCTGCAGTATCCGATCCGTTCTACTGCTAATGACCGATTAGACTTTGCTTTCCCTTGCATCCGTTCTCGATAGTTTACTCAGACGCATAGCGTGTGCGCTACAGTTAGTGATCTTTATGGTACGTAGATCAGTGCAACGTAAAATCAGCCATTCCAGAAGAACTCGCTATTAGCTTCTGGGGTAAAGAAAGGAGCGAGAAAAAAAACCCAAGAAACTAAATAAATAAGCTCTATCGTAATGCATCAGCAAATTCAGCAACCATCAACAGGAATGGATAACGCAAGAGACTGATGCGCAACAGCGTAGTAGTGTTTGCTCACGTCTGGCATTACCCTTCTCCCCGTAATCATATCTCAGATGTGTGATAGTAAGATGGTTATATTTATTTATTCCGTCTTTTTTTTTTTTCTTCCATTTCCGGCCAGTGCACATCTTTAACGGGTTGGTGGCGGCATCCCTTTAGGCGATTGGAAGTGCACTCGTGCGTCACTTTCGACGCGTGCCATCACGAATGGACGTCACTAAATGGGAAACCCATGGGCACCATACCCATACACACGGTCAGTAGCAAACAAACACATACGAAAAAAGCTCCAATAAAAATAAAGTCAGCATGAAGGGTAGTTGAGCGCAGCCACAAAAAACAATTTTCAAAGTAGAATGATTAAAGAACAGGGTAATCCAAATACGGTCGAGAGCTGGTTCTGTTTGTCGATGTTTCTCGATCGATAAACATGGTACTGCTCACAAGTTGTCCTGCATTTTGCGGCGATGTAGTCACACCAGATTGGGTATTAAGAAATTTGTTCTGCTGCCATGTTTGCTGCCGAATGCATCATTTCCCTTTTGCACATTTAATTGTAAAGAGGATCAAAATACGTTTTAATTTTAATTCAACTTGTATAATTGTATTCAGTGAAGTGTAACAAACAACTCGATAAAAAGAGTCGATGCACTGCGATAGGAGGAAATGGCATTATCATAACACGTCACGTGCAACTAGGCACTTTTGACCACGCTTTTGCCACAATCGCATCATAGATCAATGATTTCTACACGAATGATAAATCAACAACCTTTTTCAATTCGCCGTGGTATTATCCGCGGTTGTTTTCATTTTCATTTCAAAGGCCCTTGCATCATCATCATCATCGTTCCTCCTGTTGCAAACGGATTAATTTAATGTATTCCACAAGGTGCCCATTAGTGGCCGTTGGAGCGTATATCTGAACCACGGGCTGGGGATATGCGATCGGCTTTGCCGGCCATTCCGGGATCGCCGAGAGCTATGAAGCTCTTAAGGTCAACCGATGGTTGAGTACTGGATGGTACGATTCGGTCGCCAATACGCATTTACGCACGGACGCACGGAAACCTCAACACCTTTCACTATATAAAAGCATTCATATTGTACACTGTGTGGTGTGTATGCAGTTTTTTTTTTTGCAAAAAAAACCCCGAGTGAAGCAAAGGGATGGCTGAAACAACATCCGTTAAGGTCTGCATTAATTTTCTGCTCGCATGGATGGGTTGCTGGACGGTGCGAGACCCCACTGTACGCTCCCTATGCCCTTTTGGAACTACAGGGGGAATGTTTTGGTCGGCTCATTATTGTTTGCCTTCATGGAGCGTTTCTATCTTGTGGACTCTGAAAAAAAAAGTTCATTCACTGCATGACTGTTAACCGCAAATCGGGTTGATTACGTGGAATTGTGGAGCTCACACAACATTCCATCAGATTGATTGGCTCGAAATCATCAAGAACAAGGTAAAGCACCCAATGCAGGAGAAGAAAGTCGGAAACCCAGCTTTTAATCAAACAAATTGATGTCTACCATAAACAATCAATAACATGTCCATAACCTCCACAACCTCTGGCCATCATTCTGTGGCGCCTCATATCAATTTAGTGAGATGAAATGACGGGGTGACATGTGTATAAGAGAGTATGATAAAAACGGAATTATTACAACATTGCCAATGTTCGTCACAATATGACATCCGACCACCCGACTGACCCTTTGTGCGTGTTATAGTCTTCTTAAATGACATACTTCCCGACCCAAAACTCACTCACGAAGGGAGCAATTAAGCTTCAGACCGTGCAACTGCACGGTGACGGCCGCACGCTCCAAACGATCTCTAATCAACAGTTCTAACGAAAGCAAGGGCGCTGGACTGTGCATACTGTGGACGCCCCAGAAAGGGGCGACACGTTTTGTGACGGCTGCCAAATATGGCCGAACCGGTCGAGGGCAACTCCTGGTGAAGGCAAGCTGCTGTTTGTCGTAAGAAATTTGAGCCTGCAGTGTGCTGCCACGGATGGGCAAAACTGAAACACTCAGTCACTTTCCTCTCTACTCGCACCACGCAACAGTAGCTCCACAGAATGGTGTTGACCTAGAACTGGGAGGAAAAACATGGACATCCGTGATCAGGGCTCTCGTGCGTCGTCACCATCTCAATGATATCGTTTGACGGTTTTGATTCCATGCGTGATCGATTGGAGAATGGTTTCAAAGTATCAGCTACGGCAACCCAATTTCCTTATGTCGGTGGTATGTCGAGTAATGGTAGTCTAATGATACACCCCAGCCAAGAGGTTAGCATTTCAACTGAAGGTGAAGCGCGAAAGAGGTTAACGCGAATGTATTAAGTCATTTAGCAAACAGTGCTTGTCAGAATAGAATGACGCACTACAGGATAGTGGTGTTGGCATTGTTACAATTCTAATTCTACTCCGGCTGTTGTGTCCTATGTTTAGAAACACTATTCTATTCATAAACATGGCGTCATCTGTCAAGTGTCTGTAGACATGGCGTCCCGACATTCAACCGGTGTCCTTAGCGCAAAACGATCTCAAAATTGCACATTGAATTTTGGGTCAAATTAAAGCATTTTGGATTCCTTGCTGTGTTACGTGTCTGCAGCCGTGGAAAGAGCACACGATGGTATACGGAATACATGAACCATTCTGACAGTTAATGGCGGAGTACGTTAAAACATTCACCGCGTCCTCCGTAAAATGGGATGGGATGGTGGAAAGCGAATTTTTCCGCCTGTCCTAAAATAATCTTCAAATTTTTCTCTAGCCTATTAGAAAGTGCTTATGCAGAGGGGATGATTTTCTTGGTTGGCCTTTTGCAATTCTTTTCATTCGCTATCATCGTCTTGCCGTTTTCTACCTGCTGCTCCCGTCCAGCCATTTTTCACCCATCGATTTCACAGCCACGCAACACCCACGCACACTTGCATCCAAAATAGCATAACCATGGGCGGAAGACAGAGACACACCGATACAGCTCAGCATGCTGGTGGGTGATCGGACAAACTGTTTAACCGGAAGGTGTAGTGAGAATGGGCGCAGGGGAAAAATTCCTGATCCTGCGCGTACGTGTACGTGCTCTGACGATCGGTGATCCGTCCGAACGAGAGCGAGCGAGAGGCGTGTGTGTTTGTGTGCAGTTTTCGTGTGCACTAAAAATAACGTTTTTCAGCAGAGGCATATTTTTAGCACTTTCGCGGCCGTGCAGAGAACCGTGTTCGCAGTCTCACTGTCACAGCGCAACCAAGGCAATGGCGAAACGAAGCTGCTCGGTTGCGAGTGCGTGCGGTACGTGTGATGAGGTTGTTCTAGATTTTCACATCCATTGCGTTCATTCCAACTTGCGATCCGCACCGGAGAGTCATCACAAACTAACTCCAAAAGAATGTCAGAATGGCTGACGGCAGAATGGTCACGAAAGAACTACGAGATGTAAAACGCCTTTCTGCTGCCGCAATAAATCACATTGCAGCAAAACTCGAGACAGCTCTTTCTGGGACGTAACGTTACATAATTTTCAATGGACAGAAAATCTCGCTTAGTACACACACAGTCGCTCTTCCATATTCACTCCTCCAATGTCCATATTGTGGTCCATCGAACTAACCTCGCTGCTGAGTTACTTGATGGCTTTGCTGCTGCTGCACGGACTGTTGCTCCGTGCGGCTGCTGCTGCTGCTAATGCGCTGCTGCGAGCTGCTGAACTGCTGCTGCTGCTGCGAAAACTCCTGTCGCTGCACAAACTGCTGCTGCTGCTGGCGCACCGTCGTCGATGATTGTTGCATCATCATCGACGACTGCTGGTGCATTTGCTGCTGATGTTGCTGCATCAGCTGCTGCTGCTGCTGCTGCTGCTGCGGTTGCAGCTGGAACGGTGGCTGATTCGGATTAGGTCGTTGCATCCTACAGTGGGAGAATGCACACGAGTCGCTAACGTTGCGGCGCCAAGTAACGATGCGGTCGGATTTGTTTTTTTCTTTTTTCTTTTTACAAAACACACTCACACACACAGAAAATAAGCGGAAACAAACTTAACGAAACTCTCGTAAAACTCAAAACTTATATTGCAAACTAAATCCAAAAGGTTTGGATTTTGCGTTTTCCTTAAACTGCTCCCTTCGCCCACACCCGCTTCTGTTGCTTTTTTCTTCTCTTCTGTCGTTTGCTTCCTTTTTGTTGCGAAAGAACGCTAGCACCAATCACACACACACGTAAAGCTGTATTTCCAATAGCACGGAACACAACACAAAACTTCCTTTTTTTTCGCACAGACTCTCTTTTCGATGTGGTGCCTTAAGGCACACCACTTGTGTTGGGCTTTAACTTGCTTCTTTCAAAGGGGGCGAGGGAGAGTAAGGTCGGAGGCCTGACTTGTATGCGTAGCTATTAATCACTAAATTTCGCTTGCCTCCCTTTCATAGACGATCGAGACGTGCTCTTACTTATCAGACTCAAGTTATAAGTCCGCTGAATTCCACTGACTCAAACTGCTGTAGAGAAAACCAGAACCAAAATACCATTACACAATAAAATTTAATCACAGGGAAAATTCACAAACACATCATGGGGAAACAACATGCGCCGGAGCTCCAAGTGAGAGCTTCCATTGCACTAAAACTGATCACTAGTAGCAATCCGGTTGGAAGGACCAGAAAGTGTTTCTTCGAATAACAAAAAAAAAAAAACTTAATAAAAATCTGTTTTTATCTCACAAATGTGCACATTCCTTCACAAAACTTGTTTTAAAATTGAGAAAATCATATTCTCTTCCATCTTTGTATCTTCACATTCGAGCCAAAAGCTATCACTCAAGTCACACCCGGCTCCGGTTGGTATGGGCGATGCGAAAATTTCTCTAACACCCGTTAGCAAAGGGGACTTAGAAGAATTTCCACACTCGGGGCCACTTTGCACAAGCGAGCGCGCGCACAAACACCCAAACCGAGGGCACAACAGGGTTGGGCAGGGTCGGTACGTACGATTTTTCTTTCCCGCACACACTTTTCCACACAGGCGCAGAACCGAGTTTGTAGGAAGGAAAACAGTTCAAGTCATCCCCGAGACGAATAACTGAAGACGTCGGTCGTTTTTGAAGAGCGAGCGAAGAGTGAACCTCTGGGCTGCAAAAATCGTCGCCACAACCCGGGGCCAGGATCACACACACGGCCACACGAGCACAATTTACTGTAGTGTCGTGGCCCCGGTATGTTGGCCGCTGGTTTGCGCATGCCCCTGTCGCCACGAACCGAAAACCGATCGTTTTGCGCCGGCGCTGACGTGCGCGTACTACTACTACCACCATCCACGCACACGGGTGGATCGATGCCAAAAATAATGACACTTTTTCACGGATGTTTTTGTTTTTCCTTTTCTTGTGCTTGTTGTTGCAGTGGAAACGGTTACCACTCCGGTGTGATGTGGGTATGTGCGTTGGATGGAAAATGTTGTTGGCCAGGAATGCACATCTTCTTGGTGCTAGGAAAGGAGGAGGAAAGGTTTGTGGTTTTCCACAAGAGCACACTGTGACGGTGACGTTGTTTGTTACCCAGTTTTCCAACGTTTCGTCCCCATCGACGGTGTAGCTGTGGTCGATGCCGAGGGCTAGATAACGGATGCGGAAGGAGGAAGGATGTGTAGAGAAAGAAGTGTTCTATGTGCGCCACACGCCACACCTCAGCGCGCTCGAACGTCGAGCATGGGAATGATGCTGGCTGATGGGCCACGATCGTTCCGAGCTACGCGTGCGCATTACGCTCAGCTCCATTACCGGAGGCATACAGAGAGCGAGAGCGATCGTGAATGTGAGTTGTGAGCGATGGACGAAAACTGAACTGGCCGGAGAAACAGGAACCCCAGAGAGAGTGTGTGAGAGAGAGAATGGCGGCTAGTGAAAATTCCTTCCCACACACAAACCTTCCCTCCAAAAAGGGTGATCACTCACTTTTCCGGAGAAGTTAAAAAAATGGGTGGTTGTTTGTTTTTTTGTTGTTGCTTTTTTCCAACGTATCACCCACTTCAGGGAATGGGCTCAATGGGTTTGAATAATTCATCGCACACTTACGCGTGCGTGTCCGCCTGGGACGGGTCCGTGCATCGTTCAACTAAAACGCATCGTGCAAATAAAAAAAAAACACACACACACGCGGCCGCGAGATAAGAAACAAAAAAATCTTTATCCTAAAGGCGGCATAGGATGGCCTTTTTTGTTTGGCTCGAGACGTTTGTCCAGGGTAAGGGTAAGGCCAATCATCTGGTAAGCAACAAAAGGGGGAGGTGGGTTGTTCAGTTCCGTGGCCATTTTTTAACACCTCCCAGCGCACGGACACGGTCAATTGATAATGATCTGCCGCTAGTGGGCTGTAAAATGAATACGTTACGACGGATGGGATGCATTTAAAGTCGGAATCATTGTTGCGGACCGATTGATATTTTCCGTGTGGGTGTGCACGAACTTGCGAGGGTTGTGGAAAATGTGTCCTCACAAAAAAAACCTGATATGTTGATCAGGGGGAAATGAGTACACGATCTCGAGCCGTAAACGATCGTGAATTTCACAACATTGTTGGTTTTAGTTCGAAAGACGGTGGAAAAGGTGGACTTTCAAAGATGCTAGCGAGTAATTAGATGAAAATAGTAATTTTAAGCGAATGCAAATATGTAAAAGATATTCAATGCGTTTAAATATGTTACTTTTTCTATACAAACTCATTTGAAGCGAGAAAATTAACCTTCGCAAGGGTGAAGGTATCATTAGAGCATCGCCTTTTGGACAAACTGTACATCCCGCTCGTAATACTAACAATATTTCATGTTATTAATAAACGTGACACGACCTCGGCGAGATCTGCAAACTCTTCGTTTGCCACTTTTTGCAAAGATGAATCCCCATCGTAGAAAAAAAAGAAACAGCAGACGAGGCGTGGAAATATTTGGAAGCAGAAAACCATCCACCTCCATCATCATCGTCATTAGAATTAGGATGGAAGATTTATTCCTGCTTGGTCGGAAATATTTCCTCACCTTGAAGGTGCCGTAAAGAAGATACCTGTTGGTGTTGTGTGTGTTTATGGTGAAATATTTTCTTCGCCACTCCCGAAAGGTACAACTTACACACACACACACTGCACGTTGCACAAATGTGTGTGGTGCGCGAATCATTAAAGAACAGGTGAAAATCATCTTGCTTGTTGTTGTTGGTGTTTTCCAATGGCGAGTGCATTCCTGTGAGATGACTTCAGCCACACCAAAGGACGGAATGAGTCACAGAGAGGATACTGAAGAAGAGTCATGAATTTCCAACCTGTCAAAACACGGTGTCAACGGGTGCCTCATGTAGTTTGCTTCATAGCCATGGCTACACGACAACACGCTTAGTCAGTCGTTTGAGGATGAACCCTGATGGTGGTGGAATATTTTTAGCCAGTTGCATGTCATACACCAACTCTTTGGCCACCATACACCGACAGCGAATGCCATGTACGAGGATAAACTTTCAACCAACACTCGCAACAGCCGACAACCTGTGGTACGAGTTTCCACCTACGAAGCATTTCCATTTCGATTCGAAGGAAGAACATTGGATTGGATCGGTGTGTTGAGATGACTCAACCGGGTCGGAACCTTCGTGCTGCTTTTAAGCTATTGCATCAAGGAAGTTTTCGCATCCAAATTAGCCAAATTAGCACAGCGAGAGTGAAAATGTTGTTTCAGCTTCATTGAGTAACGAATACTCGCCGAATAATTTGTATGCTTTCTTGGCAAAAGATCTCTTGGTAAATGTCAAATAAGAAATCGCATTCTCATCACGACATGTTTATTTCGTTAGCATTAAACTCATTTTACTACAATTCAATCTCTCTCAAGCAGACGATTATTGGATACGCTTTTCAACTAGCCATTCAAATGGAACGGACACCGAAATATGATTCGCAACGTATAAACAACCATCGTGTAGCTGCTGCCGACTATTTGGCTCCTGTCCACGACCGAATCTCTCAAGGTCCTCCTCCATCATTCTGGGTGGGCGGACAGTTGTGCTATCCATCCCTGCCCGAACACGGGCGAATTTCACAATCGTTGTTATTTGTTGATCCTCTCCAAAATTCACCCCATACTCAAAATGTTAGGCATGGTGCGGTCCTGTGCAGTGCAGCCGGCTGTGTATGTTGTTGGTCTCGTACCAATTCTGCAAGTGTGTAGCATATTTGTGGTGAAATGTTAGCATTTGCCATGCTTCCTGCCACTGTGCTTGCGGCAACTTGCTCGCGAGCGTGTTAGTGATCATTTTGCACTGCACGCAAAAGGCACGCGCCGTTGAAGATTCCCATTTGCCGCAGTTTAACCACACTTATGGATCTTCCTTTTCTTCGCACACAACCCCTTTCGACACTTTCGGTCGAGAGAGTGTTGCAAACGTCGAATCATTTTAAGCGCATCGCACCTACTTGATAGCTGCGTTTAATAGAGACTGTTAACCGACGAGTTGGCTATTTTTCTATCATTTGCTGACACTTTGTAACGGGTTTTTGGGGAGGAGAAGGAAGGCTGATTTTATGACCGAGCATGCAATCGGAGTATCGATCATATCGTCTCATCGGTGAGACGTTGTGTGCGGGATGTGTCATGTCATGGCTGTTTGTGCAGGTTTCGTTTGAGAAGATCATTATTGCAAGTGATATTTGTTTTTCCATGTTGTTAGGAAGGAAATGTATGTGCTCGTCAGTACAATATCACACCCTTCCAGCCACTGGAACGGTAACAAGCACTTGAAGTGATGTATTTCATGATACTTTAAAACTCCAACACAGCAAGGGTAGTTTGTTGTATCGTGTTGACCTAATGTTAGATTGTCAGATAAGAAGGATGTCTGAACATTGAATACCTGCTAGGAACAGGTGTTTTCCACCTGCCGTTGTCTTTCGAAACGACCGTAAATAGATCGACGCATCACTAGTGAAGAATTATAATGAATCAACAAGAGGAGGAAAAGGAAGTATATACTTGATCTGCTAACAAATAGGTTGAGTCATGCTTTTCACAGGTCATTTGAGTCATTACCACAATATTCTCGTGATATGAGTAACTTTATTTTTATATTGCTTTTTCGTTTAGATCGTTTTTAGTAGCCAAAATTGAAATGCTGTTGAGTGAGCTATGAACAAATTTGTGTGTTTTTTTCGATAACGTTTAAATAACAATATAATTTTTAATATCTTACCTTTACCATTGCTCGATTGGTCTCGATTGCATGTTATGAATAATAAACGTCGTTTACTTGCCTTTACAACTTAAAATTAAGTAAATCAAAGTAAGGTTCAAAACCGTTGCCCCAGTAAACATTTACAGTCTCTCATTCAGTTTCAAGTGACCTGTTTGATGTACGGCAAAACTGCGACCATAAAGTGAAGCCACACCAGCCAGTAAACATCGATTCGAGCAGAGATTTGATATCAGAAGCTTACTTTCTTTCGACGCGGCAAGAAAGCAAGACCGATGAAAAAAAAAACAAAAAACAAATGGACAACAACTTGCGTGACACAGTTTCGTGCCAGGGGTGGTCGGAAAAGCCTGCAGTCTGCTCCTGCACTGATCCATTGCTCACACACGCCAGAAAATCAACGGGCCGATACGTTTTTTTACGTACATAAATATTTAACAGGCGCGAAATAAAATAACAGTCAGAGAAAAGGTATCAGCGAAAGACCACCTTTGTTGATCTGTTTTACTCCCGCCGGGAACTGTACCCCTGAACAGTTCAGCTAGACGCCCTCTCGACAGGTTAAGGTCTAGTTGTTGCGCTACTCTACGCTTTCGGAGGGAAGTGAGTGCATTTCGTTCGTCGGTGTACCGATCCGAGGAAGGAAAAAGGTGAAAACTACTTCAGGCTTAATTTATGGCGACACGTTACGGGGCGCTGAGTTTTTTGGTGGTTGCGTGTGTAAATTAGGCTCATAAAAACCGATCGTAAACTACAAAGGTGCTACCGGGGATACTGTAGAGGGAAGGAGGTAAGGATGCAGTTGCTCTAAATTCATAACTGAAAGTACTAAGTGTAAGGAGAAGGGCAACTATGTTTTGATCATTTATTATCATCTGCTACAGGTGTTTACGGGTCTGTGCTACATGACTACAATTTGTGGAAAGTGATACGATTGGTTCCACCATTTGTCACTGCAATGAGACGTAAGAAAGAGAGAGAGAGAGAGAAAAAAAAATCGTCGGTTGATTTTGGAATGCCAACTTCTCCGTGTTCTAAACCAAAATGCAAAGGATTCCCAAAGATTCAGAAAGCGTTCACAGAACATGCAAAAGATTGTGGAAACAGGAAACCATCGACATGCAAGATAAGGAATTTTGCGCAAAGGACAGCACGCATTTGAAATTGCTG
>KB696404.1:0-11872 GCA_000349165.1 Anopheles christyi | reverse complement strand
CCACACTGCGCTTTAGTTCATGTGACTAGAAGATGACTTCGTTGCTGCCTGTGGAGTTAGAAGCTGTAAGCAGAAGCAATGTGGAAGCAAAAGATTTAAGACACTACACTTGAGACCACACACACTCGGTCAGGCAGGCGGGCGCGCGCGCAATCTCTCTCTCTCTCTCTCTCTCTCTCTCTATCTCTCTCTCTCTATCTCTCTACGACTTCTTCCAAATTAACACCACACACCGTGAAGAAGCTACACAACTTGGTGACCACCGCCACGGAAGAAAATCAATATTCGTGGTAAATAGTATGACGAGGGCGCTTTTCTTCTCCAGGCCGCAGCGCGTGCTTGCCTGCTTGCGTTGTGACGGAGGGCGCGCGAGATCTGAACTAAAAACCACACCACCACCACGGGGACACACACAGGAGTCACAAAGGCGAGAACCCTCGCTGCGATGCGCACGACGACCCAGGGAAGTGTACAGCAGCAGCATATATTTTGCACACAAAGCGTACATCCCCCTTTACATGCACAGTGTGATAAACACACAGCACACCAACGCACGCTCCCACCCACACAGAGACACACACAACATCTATCGCGCGGGGATATGCTCTTCTGAGGTCAAAGGTTCAAAGATCCCTTAGCATGAAACCCTCATCCTTGCTATCCTCTTCTTAATACCACGCACACTAGGACGCACCCACAAACACACGTACATACAATCAGGCAGGCGAGCTTGGGGTGTACATTCGCGCACAAGGGGTGGTGAATCTTTTAATCCGGCCGACTGTCTCACTCTCGCTGCCATGGTCATGCCTGCCCGTAGAGACTCTTTCGCTTGGGGGTGGACGATTGTATCATAGGAACCTATGTGTGATAGGGCCTCGCGCTGCCCTTTTCAAAACCCATTCGAGGGGTTGCGCACGCCGCGCTCCTGCATTCTACCGCACCTTCATCTTTAGTACACGGGGTGGTGGTGTCCTCTTTCTGAGACATCCAAATATCAACAGCACACTCAGGGAAAGGGCGGGGACAGAGGAGCGCGACCCTTTACATATGGGGCACACACAAAGCAAGCAGCGCGACTACTCGCGGTCGGTGGTTACGAAATGTCACACACTAGCAGCAGCTACTCGCCATCGATTTTATCGATCATGAACCTTTTCGACCCCAATTGAAGGGAGAAACGGTGAACAGAACACAGACCCCCATCATGAGGGGGTTCTTTGTCTGTGCCACCATGTAAGCGCACGGGAAACACACGGGATAGACAAGTTTACAGACCATAAAACACACACACACTGTTAATCTACTAAAAAAAATCACAACTAACCATTACAAAAAAAAAACACGAAACGTGAAATCACACAAGTAAAGAAAGCACCCTTTGGCCACTGCCCTCACCTTAGACACTGTGACACGTTCGCCAGCACGATGACGACGACCCAACAGCAGCGCAGCAGCCGCACGGCAAACGATGCATCACCGTGTCGCGTTTGTATTCAAATGACGTTCTGTGTGTGTCTGTCGCCTCTAGCTTCGCCCGAAAGCGTACGGCTGCTATTGCACAACACCTACCATCCGCCTGCTTTAACACACATCGAACTACCACCGAGACGCCATTTTACCGTTTAGAAGAGTGCACAGATTTATCCTTCTCCCTTTGGCTATCGTGATGCGCCCTGCAACAGCCCTATAGCTCCTAGTAGTTCCGGTTCTTTTCCTTTCCGTGCGGCACATCTATCTAGGAAAAGGATTCACTGAGAAAGAGAGAGAGCGAGACAGTATGGCAGTGAATTGTTTTGCTTTGCTTTGCTAGTGTGTGCGTTGTGGTAAGGGTTATAGCACGATTGCACACACACACACACACACCAGTGAAGCAGTGTGTGCAGTTTTGTTTTGATTACCTTCCTTCTATGTACGGCAAGCGTGCGCGCGTTTGATGTTCGTTTGGTGCAAAAGTGATAAACATTTTAGCTGTTACACATATTCAAAGGGTTTCTGGTATATTTTGTGTATTTCGCTACATTTGTTTGACATGCATTGAAATGCATCCGAGCTGCATCTAGCTGAATGATCATATTAAGGTAACGATTCTTTGCGATGAACCAGTACCATTCTGTTTTAATGCAATTCAACGTATTTATTACCCCTCTTAGCCACTATCTCATGAATGCTTCCCATACGATAACGAGTATAGGAAAATAGTTAAGAATCCTGCATACAGAACGAATACAGTCAATGATGTTTCCCCAATCGAACCCGGACCGGCTGAAGGTGCAGCACCATCTCGAGGAGCAACGGAACCTCAAGCCGGGCCATTGCAACAAGTTCCTGCACGTTGTGATCGATCCAGAATTCCTACGGGAACCACACGGTGCCCTAATACTGCCCAAGCTAACCGAACTGGGATGCAAGTACGAACTAATCCCCCAACCTGCTCCAACTACCATAACGTTCTACCGCACCCTGCCGGCAAAGCTTACCACTGCCGGAGGGATGACGGATAGTACCGTGCACGAACCGTTTGCCATCCATCTGCTAGACGGTGGCACGCTTGTTGCGAACGTACGCAACAATCAGCTACTGGCCGCTGTACGCAGCGTGAAGGAGGCACTTCCGGGCCGGCGATTGAGCTTGCTCGTATTCGGACTGGTCGCTTACTGCCGTGTGCATCGGGGTTGTGTGGGTCGCAGGGAAACGGAACAAGCGCTCACGGAAGTGCAACTATACGAGGACACATCACACCAGCTGCTGGAGACGAACGAGCAGGTTGCAAATTTCGTTGCCCAGCTGGCGCGTGCCATTGCCGAGCGGCCGTACAAGCAGCAGCAGATGGACAAGTATAGCTGCGATCAGGTGTACCTAGGGAACGAGAAGAAAGGTTGCGTACGGGTGGAAGGTACGGCCGGTTTGCAGCAGCTTTTTCAAGCGCAACTCATCAAGATACCGTCGGTAACGCTGGAGATAGCAGAAGCAATAATGAGCGTGTATCCAACGGTTCGTTCCTTGTTGGAAGGGTTCCGTGCGGCGGGTCCGGACAACGGACCGAACTTGCTTGCCAACATTTCCATTCGCCGAGCCGGCGGCCCTATTACGACCTCGAATCGACGCATCGGTCCGGAGTTGAGTCGCAAAATCTATTTCCTGTACGCTTCCACGAATCCCAAACAAGAGCTATAAGTTTATTTTATCGTTTTATTTTTATAAACAATTATTTCATAGTGTTTTCTTAATCGGTGCGTTACTTGCGCTTCGCAGCACTGTTGCCGCCGCTACTGCTAAGGTTAAACATTTTCTGTGTCTTCTTAATGTTTTTCGCTATCCGACTGTTTGGATGCAACTTTTTGTTGCTGCTGCTACCAGCGCTTTGGCTAGAATCGTCCGCTAGCGTAAACGCATTGCCACCACGCTTACCTTTGCGCGGTACAGCGAGAGGTTTTGAGCCGCCCTGGAATCGGCTAAAATCTATCTTACTGTAATCGAACGGTATGATAGGTTTGTTGGAAGATTGGCGTGCTCCACCCTGTCCGATGGACGATTTCATCATGTTCCGTTGGCGTTGCTTAGCTTTCTTGGTTTTCGCTTGCTTTTCCTTCCAGTTAGCACTATCATTATGTGCATTGACCTGCTTCGACTGATCTTTGAACGGTTCCATGTGCAGCTTATCCCTTTGCTTCGTCATTTGTCCGCCGTCCGGTCGGACGCTTCCATCCGCATCCGCAAGCTCCTGCTCGATTGCATCCGAACTGCTGCTTACATTAATCTCCAGAGGGAAAGATTTTCTTTTCCCCGGCGTTACATTCGATTTCGAGGGATTTTCCGTGATAGTCGTGCCATTAAAGCAAAGCTTCTCACCAGCTGCCACCGCTTTACGTTGCTTAGCTTCTTCGAGTCGTTTCAGTTGATTTTGTGTCAAAAGCTCGGGGGGCTTTTGGGT
Source organism: Anopheles christyi (assembly GCA_000349165.1). Taxonomy (NCBI): domain Eukaryota; kingdom Metazoa; phylum Arthropoda; class Insecta; order Diptera; family Culicidae; genus Anopheles; species Anopheles christyi. The sequence goes on along the minus strand of KB696404.1, from coordinate 7,938 downwards.
CTCTTCCTTCACCACCACTAATGTGGCCGGGGCTGGAAGGATCGGTTGCTGGAGAGCTGCACCGTCGGGGGTATTAGTTATCGCCAGCTCATTCGTAACTTCGGAACATTGTTTGCCGGTGGACTGTTGCTTCTGGAAACCTTCTTCGCTGCGCTCTTTCAGCTGGCGCAAACGACACGTCTCCACATAACGTTCGAATGGTGTGTTGAACTTGTTCTGTTCGTATTTGCTAGCCTTCGTCTCATTCGTTGATTGATCTTGCTGCAAGGAAATCAAAACATCGGTTCCGGTATGCTTGTATGGGTTTGTTTAAAGGGGAAACATACCGTAGCATTGGTCTGCAATGTCAGCAGTTTTGTAAGTTTTTCCTTACAAATGTCTTCTTCATTCAGCCCAATCTGACCTCGGGTATCGATCGTTCGCTATCGAAATAAACAGAAAAAAAAATTTATATTGAAAATATGATACGGGGGACGACGGCTGCCTATACTCACGATCTTCGGTACAGCGAAAACACCCATGTCGGGGACATCTTTCAGCAACCCAGAGTTAATCGCTGGTATAACCGTAACCGCATGCGACGTGTTGGACAAATCACCCAGCAGCGTCGGATGATTGGTTCCTCCTGCACCATCTGTACCATGCCCCGCATCATCATGCGGACACACCAAGGGATTATCAAAATCGAACGCCGAATGAAGCTTGTACCGCGTGTCCGCGTGCTGCTCTTTCGTTTGTGCCTGATCACCGCCCGCTACCGGGGGCAGTTCCCGTGCCTTTAGTACGATCTGGTGCAGTGCATGCAGATGCTGCCGCACGAGTGAAGGCACTGGTGTACAGCACGCTATAATACCTTGCATTTCGCGCGGCAACTTCGATGCAATGTCTAGTGCCATGTGCTGCGGCAGTACGTATCCCGGCGATTCATCTTCCGCGCGTGCCATGAGATCTCGCCAGTACAGAATCTCTCGAAACGCGTACATCTGCCGATGGTCAAAAACGTACCGAGAGCGGCGATAGATGTTCATTACCGTGTCCTCGTTCATGGCGGGCTTCTGGTAGCGCTGCTTACACATGAACGTTGATTTGTCGTACACGGTCTGCAGCAAGCTTTCACCCTTCTCGAGCAGTTCGTTCTTCATGCGATCGTAAATGTAAAGGAGGTAGTGTGTGTCCTTACGGGCGTACTCGATGAAGTTGCTTGGAATCGGGCGAATACGCCAGTCTGCTAGCTGGAACGCTTTGTCCGTATCGATGTTGCAGTAGTGCTTGAGCAGAAACTGCAACCCAATGCGGGAAAATTGCAAAACGCGAGCAGCCTCACCGGTGTCAAACATGTTCACCAGATACAGCCCCAGATCCCGCTGCAACCATTCGATATCGCTGATTGAACCGTGCAGTACCTTCAGCTTCTTCGGATCAGTAAACACCTCATTTAGCACGTGCAACTCGTCGCGCAGTGCCAGCGTGTCTACGATGTAGTCCTTTGTGCGCGTAGATAGCTGCATTAGGCAGGTGAACCCTTGGAAGCTACGGTACGAATGGTGCTCCAGATCGATTGCAATCTCCTTCGCCGATTTTAGCTCACGAACCAACTCCGGCAGCTGCGACTCCTGGTCGATGTACATTAGTGGGGTTTCCTCCAGCAAAGGTGGTTCCTGGGGCGTCGTCTGCTCGAACACTTGCTTAGCCGGTTGGAAGCGATCTAGCTCGAACTCGTATGGATGTAGATAGCTTACGATGTTACCTGACTCGTCATACTCGGGCAGGACAGCCAACGGTTTCAGCGAGTTTGGTTTATCGCGTATCTTCGGCACGAACGGGTTGAGTCGCGAATTGTCCAACGGCACTTTGAACTTTACCTGTGGCCGAGCAATGTTGGTCCCGGTGATGAGAGTGGCCTTGACCGGTTCGCTTGCCTGCCGTTCATTCCAGGCACCGCTCAGCCGATAGCGTGGTGCCACCGGAACTTGCACTTCCGACTGTACTAGCACCGTAGGGGTGATCTTCCGTATTCCGGCCATTTCGTCTAGGTTAGAGTTTATTCGCTCCAGAATGTTGTCGTTGAAATCATGAATCATTTCTAACCGTTCGTCCGGATCGCGACTATAATAGTAAGAATAACAAACAGCAGAAAAACGCATACATATTTAAAATCTTCTACCCAGTGCACCTTCAATTTAGCCGCTCTACTCACTTCAGAATGTTGCCGTGAACTCCCTGCAGCTGCAAAATGTTCGATATTATATGCAGCACCTGATTGGCCCGCGTGTCCATGATTTTGATGAACTCTGGATGCGCTGCATATAGGTCGCGGGACCGACCCGACGGCATCGCGTTTGCCGCCTTCATACCGGCAATGATAGCATTTTGTCCTTGCTGCGAAAAAAAAAGTTTAAGCAGTCATATCAATAAACTCTATTTATGTCACGTTTCTTTTGTGGCTCCGGCTGGACAATGTGATTCTACCGCGCGTACCTCACACAGATTCCGTATGCCTTCGTTATCACAAGCTTGGTCGTTCTTTATCGATGGTGACCCCATTTCCATGCCATTAACATCCACCGCAAGTGCATTGCTTTTGCCAAGTTTCTTTTGTTTTTTATTATCGGTCATTTTTGCGGCCATGACATTGAATTTATCGTACGAAGCACTGCAAAACGGTAAGCGATCTCGGTAAACCGAGCCGATGGAGAGCTATTTTTCTCAACAAAATAAACGTGTTTGTGTGTTTGACATTTCGGTGACAGTTGAGAGGTGATATCATTATTTTTTATAGCAACACCAATGAAATTATTTCATCAAAAGCCAATTATAAAAATAGAACAATAGTGACAAGATTGAGTTATAAAATGCTAATTTTTTTAAAATTAAAATGAGCATTAGTTTAGTGTTTCGATTCCGTGAAACGCTGCCGAATTGAAAAAATAGGCCATTGTGTAGCCAATTATAGCAAAGCACAACTGTCAAAATATCCCATATGATGCTGCCTTATTCTGTCATCCAACAGTTTGTTAATATTTACCTGCGTGTTGTTGATAAACTGCAGGCCCCAAACCAGTCTCTGATATACCAAATTTTGTTAAAGATAGTTCAGACTAATTCATTCGGCAGCCCAATATAAATCAAGATGCCAAAGGTTCGAAGAAGCAGAAAACAACCACCGGAGGGATGGGAACTGATTGAGCCGACGCTGGAAGAGCTGGAGCAAAAGATGCGAGAAGGTAGGGAATGCTTGCGATGAATGTTGATGCCCATGGACGCGTCAGTTAGATCGACAACCTTTTTTGTAAACCTGATACAGCTAACCTCGGTTCGTTATTGCTTCCACACTTGCAGCTGAAACTGAGCCACACGAAGGAAAACGAATAACGGAATCGTTGTGGCCGATCTTTAAAATCCATCACCAAAAATCGCGCTACATCTACGACCTGTTTTACCGGCGTAAAGCAATCAGCAGAGAGTTGTATGACTACTGCCTGAAGGAAAAAATTGCCGACTCAAATCTGATAGCGAAGTGGAAAAAGTCTGGCTATGAAAACCTCTGCTGCCTACGCTGCATACAAACGAGGGACACCAATTTCGGTACGAACTGTATTTGCCGCGTGCCGAAATCGAAACTAGAGGAAGGGCGAGTCGTCGAGTGCGTGCATTGTGGATGCCGCGGATGCTCTGGTTGAAGCGGTAGCGCACCGCTCTACTTTGGGTAACTCGTTGTCTAACGATAGCAAAAACGTTATGTATTTCCAATAAAGTGATATAAACGGAGAAAAAGGTTATGAATAGTTTTCTGTAAAAAAAAAAAAAAGAAAAACACGAATGCTGATCTGAAGCAATGGATAACCAACAAGTCATTTACCATTTAGTCAGTTAGACAAATATTATTTTATTTGATTACGGTTTTCGATAATTCGGTGCTTCCAATTGTTCCCATATCTAAGTATTTGCAGATTGGGAAAAACTTTAAGCAATTTTGCAATTATGTAGTCACTTGGTTTACGTTTTGTTGATGGGCAATATAGTTCTTTTATATTACTAGACTTATAAAGCAAGGGAAGATTCAAACTTGTGATACAGCAAATTTCTATCTCAAGTACTTCCACACTGGGTAGAAGTTGAATCGCAACAAGACTACTTTCATATTTTAGCTCCAATTGTCGAATTTTCGGCATTTCGTTGACGATAGTTGAAATAACTTCTGTGGGAATATTAACCATTAATAGTGCAATTTTTGTTGCGGATCTAAATACTTTCAGTGAATCATAATTCATTAGAAAATCACCAATTCCTAGTACATCCAGGTGGGGTAAATTCACATTTAAAAAAGAGACAGGCTCAAGGCAATCGATTTTTCCAAACCTCAGTTCCCGAAGTTTAGTAAGTTTCGAAAGGTTACACACTATGGACTTGTCGGCAATGCACATGCTCTCTATATCCAACTTGGTGAGGCTGATACAGCTTTCGCAAATTGCTTTCAGTATGTAGCCATACAAGATTGTCCCACTCAATACTATAGTTTCTAGTTCTGTAAGGTGGGTAATGAAGCTAAGTGCATGTTTCACGTGTTTAGTTTCAACAAAGGCAGGTCCACACAGTTCCAGTGATTTAAGACGAGGAAATCTATAGGAATATAATCGATATTTGTCAGCTTCGTGATTCAGCTTAAGAGTGAGTGTAGTTAGATTCGGTGTCTTTATAACTGCTGGTAAAACATAACGCAAATTGAGCAGCTGCAGTGTTTTGCTCAATATGTGACGATCCAATAAAATTGTTGAGCCAGTACAGTTATTGTTATGTAGGTGCAGTTCACGAAGCACCTTCATGCGTTTCACTGCATCCGTTACCATACACAACATATTCAATTGTGCTTGTCCAGTGATTTCTAATTCCAGTGTAACGTACTGTTTCACCTTTGGATAGCTCAAGACGTTGTACGCTGCATGGAAATCGTTGGAATGCCATGTGATTTTCACATGGCGGTACAAACGATCCGACTGTTCGACCATGATGAAGTTGCACAAATATGAACGTAACGACAACTGGAATCTCTTGATGTAGCTATCGGAGAAAATGATCGCAAGCCAGCGGCGACACGTAAGCGAACAGTTCTTTACGCTTCTAATGTCGAGATAGTCAAATATGTGGCACATAACCTAAAGAAACGAGTTACCGATTAATCACCAGTGCTGAACACACAAACTTCTTGTCTTTAATGCTTAACTTACCTCGAATGGAAGCTGCTGTATCGGAGAAACAGTCTCTGGTTCGCCCATCGTTGCCACACTATAATCTCTCAGAACACGAGAATTGCGAAAAGCACTACCTTCCATCCAAAAGTGTATCCGTTAAAAGAATGAACGTGAAAATATACCGCTGCTTCAATTCCGCGAACATACCAAATTTTTGTTCAATCCAAGTAAGCCTTTTATATCGCAAGGTTGAAGGGTCGAGTTGACTTTTTATTATATCGATTTAAAAAGGCAGTTAAATGCATTTGATTTATATAAAGCTCCCCAGTTGATGCTGCCAATGTATAAAGTAGATAAAGTAGTGAAAGATAATTAGATTAAAGGCCTCCGTCTCTTACATAATAAACTCGCCTTTCTACTAAAATAAACGCCTTTGTACGAAATGCACCTGAAAGTGTTTGACCAAAAGAAATGGCATTTAATGATGTGACTGCAGTAAAAAGATAGTAATAGTCTTACTGCTGCCGCTGGTATCGATGGTCGATTGAGCTGCCTAACTACTGAATGTCCTTCTGAGGCATTTGGTAATGGACAAGGTTTTCGCTGTTTCTCCGAACGGACTGCGTCACTTACTTATATTCACACGGAATGTATGAGGACACGAATGTTCCTTATCGCACGCGTAGGGTGCGTAGGGGAACGAGGGGCAAATATTGCAATTGCTGACATCATATTAATGAGCCGTTGGGACAAATCCTTGGTTGGGGGTGATTTTTGTTTGCTTTGCCGCAAACGCAAGTAACATTAGCTGGTCATAAATAGCGAACCAGAAGGAAGAAGAAGAAGAAGCGGGTCAATATTTGGACAAAACTTCATTAAGCTGACCGTAGCGAGCGCGCCTTTGGTCCTGTGTGTCCATTTGGGTAATAGTCACGGGTGGTAGTGAGGAGATGAAGGAAGTAGCCGATATAGGAAAAGAAATCCTACCCATTACTGGCGGATTTTCACTGTCCACTATCGTATGTGTCATTTCCAAAGAGCGTACAAAGGAGGGAGTCTAATGAACGACATGCTTCTTGGTAGGGAGTGTGTTTGTGTGTGTCTATGTATCCTGGGAGTGAGATAAATTAAGGACACGAGAAAGTTCCAACTAGCCCCACCCGGTCGTCACAGTCGATCGGCAGCAATCGCAGCATGAAGGTTAAAATTGCGTCCGTTGTTTGCCAAGGTGCCATCCCAAGTCATTCTGTGGAGAGGAGAGAAAGTAGAAGCTTATCACTAACGAAAACACGATGCACGTGGTGAGGGTTGTCCAGTATGAACGAATTGATACCCACCGGAGGCCCAAACGCTCATCACACAACGGTTACAAGCCCTCCAACGGCACTGGGCACAAAAAACCATGCTGCTGATCCGGCTGACAGTGTTTGGTAACGTACCCGAAACCAAACATTTTATCATGATCCATAAAGCTAACTAGTTCCGCAAACAATATGAAACAGCAGTAAAATTTAGGTCATACTGTGGGCGCGTACATAGCGTGCGATACTGGTGAGTGCACTTTCTCTGTACCAGCGCTGTACTCTGTTGCCATCGGTACCGATCATGCCTTGAGTATGTGCGCTTTTTTTTTTTGGTGCTTTGTCGCCCTATGCTTCCCCGGTAGGATGATGCCATAACGGTGGTTCGGTTAGCAAATGCAATCGTTGCTATGTGCTACATTCTTTCCAATTTTTGCTTGCTTTGTGATGGTAATGTTAGCCAATTGCTGGTTCTATGCATGTACACAGCTTGGACACTGTATACTGTCCAGCTGAAAGGAGGATGGCGGCTGGTAATATAAAGCTTCCAATTGATGGTTTTATCAAAATCTGACACCGGTAGCCGATGGGATGCTGCACCAAGCAGCAGTCTGGTTGCATGATGTGGTGAAAAAAACTATTCGAAAATCGAACTGCTGATGCTTCAACCATGTTGTAACGCGTCTCAACAGTTTGGTGATTGTATGTTGAACGTACCGTTTCAGTTTATTTAGCACCGTCAATTGAGCATTTGTGTAAATGGAGTCGAAAATCTGATAAAGAAAAGCTTGGATTTGGTACGATAATTTTAAAAGTAAAATTTTAGAAATGCGATTTATACGACCGTTAAAAAACATAGAATGAAAATATGTTCATACAAAACAAGCGAAATTCATCGTTTTGAATCATTTTCTTGTTTTCTAATCATGATTGTTTTTTCATTGCTAAAAATTGCCAATATTTAAAACGAATACTTTCAAATTGTGCGTCGCGAACGAATACCTTAATTCGTTTCTCAATTCGACCGAAAACCTAGCCGATAGTATGGAAAAAAACGATTACTTGGTACATTTCCATGGAAACCGCGAGTACACCTTTCAGAACGATAAAATTAACGCAAACGTTTCTCCTTCTATCTAGACGCCAACAAATTTCGATAGCGAAAATAGAAACGGTCCCATTATGAGATGAAATGTCGAGCAATTAAAACCTTTTCTTTTCAGGATTCTAGACGAACGAAACCTGGCTTTGATCTTCTGGCATTGGTTCAGTTGACAGATGGAAAATCATAGTAAACGGTGACAACGGTTGTTGGATTTTCGGACGATTGTTGGGCAACATTTTAATACCGTAAGTTTGCTATGCGGAATTCAAATTTATTGCCTCTTTTGCAATTCACTGTCGTATCGAAAAAGGGCGCTTCGGGCCCGATCCTCCTCTATTTATCT
>KB696403.1:0-11835 GCA_000349165.1 Anopheles christyi | reverse complement strand
AAATTTGATTAAAGGTATATGTTTATTTCCGTACATTCGTTATAACTTATGATTTTAAAAAACGTTTTTTTCGACAAGTAAAGATCAATCCTGAGATTATTTGTTTGTTTACAACTTTCTCAACTATTTGAAGTACTCATTATAATGACCCTAATATAGTACAAAATATATATTTAAAAAATATGTTATATGTATGGTAGTCGAGAATGTCTTTATGGAGCACATTCGAGGCTCTCGCGGAGTTTGGAGATCCCTGACGTAACCTATAACCGCTCCGACAGCACCCAAGGGTGCAGCAAAAAATTGGAGCCTGATCCACATTTCCACCAGCACTAAACAAACGGCTCAAACCGTTCGACGCAATGAAAGGTTAATAGCAGGTTAATTTCATCCATTCCATTCAATTTCCCAGCCTAAGCTGTTGGTATTGGCTACACGATGGCTGATGTGCATTATTGCACCGCGTTGGCACATAATTGGATAAAACCCATAATGAAGATAAACGGATCTACTTTTCTCAACTAGACAATCCCCAACCGCGGAAAGGGTTCGCTTCAGCTCGCATGATAAAAACGAAAAACTCTCGATAAAAGCAGCTTTTGTGATGGAGCATTATGTAAGCTTTATCGTTTGCAGTCGTCTTTTCGAAGCGTTGTTGCTATTGTTGAAATTATGATGAGCATTGTATTTTATTTCCCCAGTTTATGGCATGTTGTGCATCGAACCGCACATTGGTTTATTTGTTTGCGGAGCATTAAACGCTGCCATGCACTAACTAGAATTTAATGTTCGAAGCAGCATTATTGGTAAGATTAGATGCTTGAATTGCAGCATATGGGAGCTTATTGAGCAAATGTGCTGCGTGACATATTTTTTGGCAATCACCATGTGGCTGATGTGTTCATGGGGGGGGATTATTTTATGGAATATCCAATTGGATTGGCAAACATCCAAGACACAGAAATCAATTCTTGAATGTCAAAGAAAGGAGAAATGGTCGATTTTGCTCTGCAGTTTGTGGAAGAGGATAACGACTAATCCGCAATGTTTGTTACATTTAGTGAAAGGACATGAAACGGATTACTCCAACGAAGAAAAAAATACATTCCCACATATTTGGATATCTACCAGTATTTTTATTCAGTTTTGAAAGAGTTCATACTCTTTTGCTCTTTTGCTTGAAACGTGCCAGCTCTTCATCAATCTTCATTCCCATTTAATAAGCCCATCATAACGCTCATCATGTTAAGGAAATGTTTCCTACCATTGCCTTCCAATAATCTCGTTCCATTAACAAGACTAGCTCACCTTTCTCCCAAAGTGTTTAAAGCGAAAACGTGCCAAAAACCATCTTGTTTCCGAAACAGAGTAAAACAACGTTCATTTGCTGTCTGCCAGTACTTACCCAACATAATTCCCAGCTTCCAGCCCGTTTAGCCGGCCAAAAGTGCGACTTCCTTCTTTCTCCGAGTAGCACCCATTACGCGGGGACGCTCTTTTACCTTCACCTGTGGCTGATTTTGGTTGCAGATCGTTTCGTAGGGCAAAATCTGTCTGTCCTACATTCGCATAATGCATACTGTGGCCACCTTTCACCGAAGTTTTTGCTAAAGTTGGACCTCAATAAGGACAGCAAAAACGATATCAAACGCGCGGAAAAAACTAGTCGAAACGGATTTGTTGTTTGGTTTGAGTAAAGAAATGGGAAAGATGATTTTTTAACATCCATTTTTCGTACTTTATGTAACCAATTTAACCAAGTTACTGAAATTTCAGTAAGTTCAACTATTAGAAAAAAATCCCTTTCCCGGCCAAATGTTTGTTGATCTCCCAAGCTGCTACTACTATGTTATAAGTAATAACCGGGTTTTATGAAGAAAAAATAACGATATCCAATGCAGTTTGCAAGTCGTCTTTGTATGTAAATACACTCTCAGAGCGTACACGTGTTGGAGGCTCTCTCTCTCTCCTTCTCTCTTGTAGAAAAAAAAACACTAAAGGCACGTTAAATTACCAGCTGATATGGGTAAAAAACACACTCCACGCTGCCCGCAGTAAATCGGATCGACCGGGAAGGTCATGCTTTCGTGTGGTTGTTAGTTGGTATGTACATAACCATTACGCTTAAGGTGGAGAGTGTACCAGGAGATGGCATGTTTAGATGGCCCAACATGAACATTGGGCATGAGTTCAAATGTGCAAACCATTTAGTGTGCAGTTTGGCTGGTTAGTTAGCTAAATGAAAGCATAAAAATACCAGATCAAATTGCTTTCTTTTCATTCTCTTCCCACAAAACAATTCAATTTGTTTCCTTTTCCCTTCGCTTCTACTTTTCACGCGAATGAGCATAATGCAAATACAAATCAAAGCATTCAAGCTGCGAGTAGAAAAGGTTAAATGGTGCAGTGTTGTGGCATGTTCCTCCCTAACGTAAAGAAACCTGGCTTTGATTGCCTCCGGGTGGGGTTAAAAGTGGAAGGCATTTCATAGTTGAAGGTTGTTTCATGTTTGTTCGACTTTAATGGAAAATACACACAAACTTCCTCTTTCCATGCGGGCCGAAGCTACGGTTGGTAACGAGCCGTACGCAAATGTTTACATTGGATGGATGGTTGGAGTGTGACCTTGGCAGTGTGAGCTTTGGTCAACATGCAAGCGCTTTCCTCAACCCGCTTGGGAAGGCGAAAACGTTTTGAGAAATTAAAATGTGATACGTGCATTTTGCATTCAATATCGTTCCCGTGGTAATTTTAAAGCAGCTGAGATTCCGTTGGTTTAAAAGAAAAGTAGAGACTTGGTGTTTTTTTTTTTGTTATGCTCTTTTTGTACCACAGTTTGTAGATCGTTCAACAGCGAACTTTCTTTCTCGCCTGTCTGGATGTTAGTAAACAAACGATCAACACTGACAGCTCCACTCATACCAGCTGTCAACGTAGACTAATTTTTAATCAGCTAATCCCCGAAACAAATAAAACAATAAATTTTAACATTAATCATCCTCCGTTTGCTCTCTATCTCTCTTGCGCGCGCGCGTACAGGGCCAATCGGAGAGCAAGAAAGCGTCGAAGAAAGCGGCCACCGACACCGGGCTGCACACCAAGGGTACGGCCATGTCGTTTGGCTTCAAGAAGCACAAGGTGCATCAGGCAACCAGCAGCAACAACGGTACGATCGGCACGACCGGAAGCAACAAATTGCCACCGGGTGCGGTACCACATGCCGGTGATGGTGGTGGAGCAGGCGCAGAACCAGTCCCGGGAGCGGTCGCTAATCAGATCAAGAAGTTCAACCACAACAACAACAATAACAACAGCAGCAGCAATGCGACACTGGAAAGAGAGAAAGCGGAAAGAGAGCTGGTACAAGCCACCGTCATCTCTAACCCGGGGGTCGATGCAGGATTTAGTGACAAGAACGGAAATGGCGGTAAGTGATGGTAAACGTGTTAAGTGTACTTTATTTTAGGTTTCAATGTGATAAATAACGTTAGTAAACACAATTTGAAGTCAAGTATCAAATGTCAATCTAATGATTGAGGTCAACGACATGGAGTGACAGGTTGTTGATCGAATTCTTAGCTTAACGCAGTAGCAGATAGTTTAGCTTAAACATTGTTTCCTTTCCGGTTTTTTTTACTGCGACTACGTCCCTCAGTAGAGACAAGTAATTCCGAATGTCAAACGCTTTTCTCATCGCTCTGTTTGGATGTTCGTTCAATCAGATCGTTCCATTAGGTATAACTATTGAAAGGTCAAGCTGCTCCACGTGTTTCAGACTGCATCGTCCTGTCTTGCTGACACCTAATCATTCACATTCTTGGCTGTTTTCTTTTCAGGTTCAATCGAATCGGTAGACGAGACGGGACCAGTCCGAACAGCATCCACCGGCCGTTCAACGCCCCGGCTGCAGCCCGCCAAGAAGGATAGCCATGGGGCACCGTACCGTAGCAATCGGTTCGGCTTCCGCACCAACAACATCGTCCGGCCGGCATCTGTCGGTCTGCAGCCCCGGGTGGCCAACGATTTTGACAAACATTCCTCCAACAATAACAACAATACACAAACCAATAACAACAACAATAACAACGTGTACGTCGTTAACGACAAGCGCCGCTCGAAGAGTGCTTCCTCGGCGGCCTCTGCACGCACAACCTTTACGCCGCTGCCGGGCACAACGGCTGCCGCTGCAACCGGAAACGGTGGGAATGCAGCGATCGTACTGCATCAGCACGCGTACGGTGGGGGTGCAACTGCGCTGCATCGTCCGTTGCCGAAATACCAGGCGCCGAATACAAAAATAACCCACGCCACCACGTTGCCGGACTCCAACGGCGGCGGTGGTGGCGCAGGTACTGTTGGTGGAACTTATCAACAGCAACAGATGACGAAATGCAACCAAGGGGAGCATAAAAATACTCAGCATTCCGGTACGGCACCGAAGCAACTGGCCCATCAGCATCAGTATACTCACGGCTGTGAAGCCGGACAGAACGCGCCAAGCGGCGGTGGTCTATGGTAAGTAAATATGCGTAGAATCACGTTAACAGCAGTTCTAAAAGCGGGTTGTAAAAGAAACTATTCTTGCGAAATTGACTGTAAACAGCTTAGTAAAAAAAACCCGCATCATCTGCGTCAAGCGTCCGACTCGGTGTTGCGTGTGTCGGCATGCCTTTCCCAACGAGACGCATGAAGAATGATACATTTATTAATAGCTCATCTTTGCGACTGTTATTTTCATTTGCAGTGCAAAACCACCACTGGCCGGCAATGGCAGCACGGCTGGCGGCACTACGTCGGCCAAACTAGGTCAGGAAGCGGCTATGACTGCCAGCAAATTTACGCTGCACTCGTCCAGCCTCCCGAAACCGCAGTATCCGGTGTCGATCTCACTAACCGGTACCACGTCGGGACCTTCAGCCAGCTCCCGCTACACGATGGACACGAAGGGTGCCAAACACGCGGTCAACGTGAGCCGCAAAGAGTTCGCCAACACAAACGTGACTGGTGCTCCGGCTCTCGAAGATACCACCACCACGACGACCAGCAGTATCCGGATGCCGAGACAGCGCTATCGCAACTTGGAGATGGTAATGAGCGGTAGGCATAAGTTTGAGGTGCGCGATCTGGAAGCGCTAACGACGGAACCGATCGAACCGCTACCACTTCCGGAGCTACCGAGCGCATTCTGCAGCACCAGCAACCAGCGAACGGCACCGCTAAGTGGACTGATCCGATCGACTGAGCTGAATGCCAGTGCCAATGCGTCCACCCTGCATGACGATATCGACATCAACGACAATCGGTATGAGATGGAGGAACCCAGTGCAGAGGAGGAAGTGACACCCACGGGTCCGGATGGTGAGGGGCAGAAAGAAAGTCTGGAAGAGGAGAAACTGCTTCGAGATAACAATTCTTCGGAAAAGAGTTTGATAAAGGCTACGCTGATGAAAGATCTGGTTGAGAGCTACGAGGAAAGCAAAAGCTCCACGCCGAGCTGTTCCCGGGCTTCATGGTTTACGGCTGGTGAGGCCTTGGCAGCAAAAGACTTTGGCATCCGCAGCCTAACCAGCAGCGTGGAGAGCAACACTTCAAAGCAGACGGATTCGAATCCAAAGAACGCACAGGATGAACCGGAAGAGGAGGACATTAGCTCCGTTACCATCACGGCGGGCAATCCTTCGGCGTTCTGTAAGTTTTGCTAACGTCAGAACCAAAGCCACGTTCTATAACATTTCGCACGTTCTTTTAGCTTCCATTTCAGCACCGATTCCGATGGATATTTCCACAACCAACCTCGACAGTGTGTCGGAAGTTCAGATAAGCTTCACCGATCCGGGCACCGATTCGCTTGCCAGTGGTGGTGACGCCGACATACCGAACCGGATGTTCCGCAATGATCAAACAAAGTTCGCGGAAATGGCCGCCGCCATCAGTGATGTGCTGCTGCTGGACGATGAAACGTCCCCGACGGACAGTCTCGTAAGCAGCTGTACTGAAAATTCGGATGATGTGAAGAAACCACGCAACGGCAAGAAGACAGTTGAAAACACGAAGGAAAAGGAAAAGGACATTGATGAGATCTCGCCCGAGCTAGATGAACTTACCAGTCCCGTCTCGCCCGGTACACCGACGCATGCTTCCAACTCACTGTCACTGTCGGACGGGGGAAGGGATTTTCTGATTGACGATGAAATCGCTGACCAGCCCGGGCTGGTGTTTGATGAGGGTAGTACGCTAGATCTTGGTTCGCTCAACCTCAACCTGACATCACAAAAGACCGATACTGACCGAACGCTAAAGGACAACCATAATCGTGTTGCTGTAGCTGGAGGCGGTGGTACTACAAACGGTGGAGGAGTTCAACCAGCAGCAATCAAAGCGACTCCACCATCAGCTCCCAAGCAAAGAAAAGCTATGGCAGATACGTACGAATCGCCTGCTCTATCGCGAAAGTCAACACGCAGTGGTAATCGCATGGCGCGGGCCGAATCGCTCGACACGTTATCACCGTGTGACTCGATCGCATCGGATGATTTTATGCTTGACTTTGACTGCAACAGCAGCATGGATTCCATTGATCGGTAAGTTGGCATAATTAGGTAAATATGGACGTTAAACGTAACTTATTAAAATTTCCATTGGCGCGTTTAGGGTTGCTCGTTCCAGTATGGGAGGCAGTGCTACAGGTTTGAATTCGATGGATGAGCTGCAACTGTGGTCCGAGCTGGAGAACAAAGGTGGCCACATCATACGTGAATGGAGCACATTGCTACGCAGCAGCCCGCAGAGCATCAATAACATTACTCACAGGTGAGTTAAAGCATTAGTGACCTTAGGTTTACTCTCCTCTGCATTATAAATTAAACTGAACTGCAAGAAACTACAAGCCTAAATCGTTAAAAATATACGTACCTAAAAGTATGCAATCCGCATCGCTTTTATGGCATGGTGCTAGAAAATGTTATAGCAATTTACATTCACGAGAATTGCTATAAAATCAATTTGGACGTGCAGTTTTTCTTTAAGTGTACATATTTTGTGATATTCGCAAATATTTTAACATATTACTACTGTATATAGTGTTTGGCATAACTTTTTTTATAACTCAAATCATCTACCATGTAACTACTCCGCGTGACCACTGGGATGACTTCCATTTGTTATGTGGATTTTTGCAGTGTCCATTCGTTTTTGTCAGGCCTATGTCTAAACAGTAATCCATCCAAATTGGCTTACCCTTTCGCATGGCTGCCCTAATGCCTGGACCGTTCGATGTATCGATGTTAACCCGGCCATCTTGCCCCTAATGACAACGGATTACCGTCACCCTCATTAGGGCCGCGCTTCTCCCTACGGCGTGCTGTCATTCGTTCATGTGTTGCTGGGTGTAATCGGAGTCATATGATTGTCTTTTCTGCTGCCCTTAAGATGATCCACGAGGCAGTAAGACGGAGTTACTGTCATGTAAAAAACGGATTTTTTTTAGATTCATACTACTTTTGTTTGCCATTTCCGGACCCACTATACACGGCCCCATTCATTATTGCTTGTGTTGCCGCGTTGATCGAACCAAATGAGCTAGTGAACTTAAAGTGCTCAACATAGCTATTTCCTCTCTCGAAAGGTAGTTTGGTCAGCATTGGCACACCATTTACCTTTATGTTCCGTACAAAAGGGTTTTAAGATTTGTACCAGCTTACCATTGCCACCCAAAAGAAGGTAATTGCAACGGGTTTTGAGGAAAAAATCGTTTCTTCACTTATAAATCGCTTCTAAAGCCTAACCATAGCGGACCTCATGCTACCATAGCGGAGCTCATTCATGGTTTGTCAGCCCATTCTCGACAGCCCGAAACGCTAGTCGGGGCTTCAATGTTTGAAATTTGTTTTCCCTCAATCCTGCCAAGCGCAACTAATGGCGATTATGATATACCCGGGAGTAGATTATCGCGATCATGTTACTATTACTATTTCCATCGAAGCTGATGCGTGTTTGGGTGTGTGTGGATGAGCGGGAAACGGGAAGCTCTTCAGGCTGTGCTTTTTATGTATTTCCATCGCAGAGCAAAGGTATGATGTTGCAACATTATACCTTTTTGTTCGGGCAGAGGTTTCGTTCTATAAAGGGCATACTGCACAGTTAGTATGTTTACTGTTATGTAGAGTAGCGACTAGGTGGAAAATACATGCCGGCCTCTTTATGTGCAATATACTGTATAGTTTTCGCTTATAAGGTAAACACTTGTAAATATTCAGTAACTTGGTGGCAAGAAATTTGACAAAAGAAAAGGGTTTTTATAAAAGCATTATGCTAATTATTTGCTAGCTAACTCCGCTGCACTGTTTCTTGGAATATATTAAACCTTTTTGCTTTGTGGTGTTTTTTCTTGTAGAAGAAACTTGTAACATGGAGCATTTCGTCTGCCTTCGCTTTTTGTTGAATAGAACCTTTTTGATGAACTTGCTGTAGAAATTAAACACCGATCCACACCACCGTTATGGCATGCACCGGACGATGTGCATTAACCGCAATTTTACAGCCAGCACTCTGTTCCATGCAACCACCATCCATCGCGCTTGGCTGCCCTTTGCTCGCGTGGACTTCGGGAGGTGTGTGCGCGAGGCACTAAAACCACCACAACAGCACATTAGCGTGCCGTGCATTGTTTTAACCGCACAGCTGATGAGAACACGTGCACACGTGTATTGGTGATGGAAAGCCGGTTTTTTTCTTTACAATGTCATGCGAAGGTATAAGGAATGGAAGCTGCGTGATGTCTTTCTCTCTCTCTCCCTTTTAAGCTGATCAGGGATGATCTTTATAATGCCCGTTAAATACTCGTAAAATCGTTTGATATAGATGTAAAATTCTTTAAATGTATTGTGTATTGTGCAACCCATACAACATCAAATGATGCTTGGTTCTAATCCAAATAGACGAAAGGCTTTTACCTCTCCCCTGTAAGGGATGTTATGCTGCCCACACACACCGGTGGATTTTCCACCTACAGAGCCATATCGGTATTGGTAACACCACCACCGCAGCAACATACCGATACCCACACGCGAGCCTTCCGAGGGTGAGTCACACGCAACGTGTTGTGTGTACTCGCGCATTCATCCATCAGTCCACCAGCCCACAACAACACACAGACACGCACACACACACATTCTCTCTCTCACTCACTCGCCCCGAGGCTCACTGGTAGGTCTCGGGTCGCCGTCAGTTCTTGGTGTGTTCGTTTTACGGCCACAACACTATTGCTGCTGCTGCTCTTTGCCGTGCGTTGCTTCTGCCCTTAAACGTTGTGCCCCGCTTTATTCAGTGTTGTCGATCGATCCTCGCGATCACCATAAAAACCACAACCTGTGCGACAAGGTTACAGCTGGTTTGTTGGTGGTACGATCAACCAATCTCGGGGTGGTTTGTGGCGATAGTTGATAGAGGGCAAAGATCGGCCTCACGGCCAGCCAGCTGTTGTTGGTTGGGTGGCTGCATTTAGCGATCAGCAAAACTATTCGGAGCATTTTCATCCCCGAGTGATCAGTGTTGTGGTGATCAACTCACAGTGGTTAGTGGTGATGAGACAATGAAACTCTCTCATTTCGTGCGATGTATACACGGTTCGATTCTTAGCACAGTTCTCAATTTCTTCTGATGGTTATGCACCAACATGCGATTACAGCGTTTGTGTTTAGTTTCTAATTTTGACATCCTACGGGCGGTAAATTAGAAACCGTTTTTCGTTTTCTTCTTCTTTTCCGTTCTTCTGGCAAATGAATGCACTGATGCTCGTGTTGTGCACACAGTAAACGATCGCGTGTTTGTGTGTTTATGGTGCATCATTTCCTTGCAACCTGTTCAGGGTCAACCGACCGGGTATTAGTTTCGTACCAACCAGCAGCAATACCAAGTAGTGTGAATTAGTTAGTGTGGTGAAAAAGATATTTTTATTGTTTCGCTCTCTCGCTCCCCCTCCCCTTTCTCGTGTGTTATACGATTTTTATTTGATAGTTGATGCACTCGATCACGAAAATGGTAAAAACTAAATTGAGGTGAGCGGTGGGTTTTTTATTTTTTGGTTTGGTGAAGAAGCAAACAGTGCACTACACGTCAGTGGCTCATGCGCTCTGCTATAGGTTCGTCGTTTGTGGTAGTGCAAAAAAAAAATCTATTACAGTGTGATATCTCGTATTTGTTTTGTGTTAATATATTACAAAGTCCTACAAGTGCACAAAGTCAAAAAAGTCCACAAAACCAGACAGACAAACCCGCTGACCTTACCCACGAAAAACAACCACAATTTATAGGTTGAGAACCTCCGCACAACCTCCGTTCATCAACCCGCCGTAAATCGTCGAGACTGGAAGAAGAAGAAGAAGAAGGAAAAACAAACTGGCCCATCCACATCCCATTTAAGAATGTTTGCGTTTTGCTAGCTTCTCCATTCCTTCCAACAGCTTTTGTCTTTGACGTTGTGAATGCTGCAGCATAAGCACTCTCTCCCCCAGCCATCATCACCGGGTGGTAGTGGTACAGTGGTGCATGAGAAGTGAAAATTTAACCAGAAGCTCTCGCAGAAGGGTTGCTCAGCCCAAAGTTGTTTCTACTGGTGTGCGGTGAATGTTCAAATTACCAGTCAAGCGTATCTGAAGCAGCGGGGCCACAGTAGGAAGGCACAGAACTGTGTGGTGATGCAGTAGTGAAGTGGTTGTGTGTGGTTCGATCTCGGGAAGCTTACGTCTTACGAAAGTACAGATCACGATCAAGAGAAGAACGTCAGCCAGCAGCAGAATCCTCCCGGCACAGAGATCGAGATGAAGGATTGTGAAACGCCGGCTGAGATTGGATCGCCGGGGAATGGCTCAACGCCTGTTCTGTCGGAGAAACCGTCTCCTACCGCCACCAACAATGGGTAAATGATCGCTTTCCTATCCTGTAGCTTGTAGTATGAGTTTTTTTCTATCGGTGGGTGGGAAGAAGAAACATATAAACTAGACCATCTTTACGCTATTCTATTCAAATTTCATCACACGCAGGTGTTTGTCGGTTGGAAGGTGAAGTGTCAGTGTGTGTGTGTGTTTGGAAATTATGCATTCGCTGGCTCCAATTTCCATCCGGAGGGACATTGGAAAATGGTTTCTAGCCGTTAGATGATGGGATGCCCTATTTAGCAGCTAAAAAATGTAATCTGATGCACATTTATTAGAAAACAAATTTTCTTCGTAATCATTACTGTGTCATTATGGACGAAGCAGAGACTTTCTCACCAAATGCCAAAAATTAACTGTGGAATTGCATAATTAATCCCACAAGTGACACAAAAATGCAACCAGCTAAGCAAATCGCTCGTTATTTGTGCAATTCTTCCAGCACGATTTGCGTTCGCCCGTGTATGCAGCGTGAAACTTTTGCACACGCAAATCCAATCATCTAATTTGCCAATACTGTTAAAGCAATCTTGCGGGTGAAACTCTTGCCGCTAATGAAAACCAAAACAATCCGCCACAGTTAATTACCATAGAATGGGGGGCCCCAAAACAAATGCACATACCGCCCCATACACATATAACAAACCCTTCAGCAAAATGCAACGTTCGAGCGTGAAGCGCTTGAAACTGCATTTCACCTTAAGCTTATGTTAAACGAATGACTTGATAAGACGCTGCAGTAGTGCCAATGCCATCCGATTGAGGTACACAGTGCCCCTGTGTGTGTGTGTGTGTGATGGTGACGGCTTATGCTAATGTATTTGCAGTGTTTCGAATCTTCCGTTCACTGAAAAAGCGCACATGATGTGAGCGAATGGTTTTGTTTTGGCGTCGCTAGTCTCGC
>KB696402.1:0-11897 GCA_000349165.1 Anopheles christyi | reverse complement strand
GGGTAAGCTAGAACTTGTGTAATCGTTGCCGGTCCCGTAGTACAGTCGTTCAAATATCGAATGGAAAAAAAGAAAAGTCTTCCATACAACTTATATCATGCTTTTATAAATACACTAATGTGTCACAGATGGCCCAAAAGTGGTGAAGCGTAGCTTAAACCTTTGATCCAAACTATGGTTGTTCCTCTATATAAATAATATGTATATAAATTCTGTGCCACTGAATTTTGCCTCTAAGTGTTCAATTTTTATCTCTAAGGCTCCAATATTTGACTCGTTGTGACTAAAACAGAATGTAAACTCAACTCGTACAATCAAATGTTTTTATTTTAATTACTCGCAAATTTTGAGGCAATGTTCAAGCAAGCGTAAAATGCGTTAAAATGTATGCAGGTTTTTTTTTAAATAAAATTATAAACTATACTTATTTCTTTTGTAATAAAACAAACAGGTTTTCTAACACCAGCTCAAATACCAAGAGAATTAGAAGAATAAAAAAAATTCTATTAGAATTTCATTAAAGGCAAAACATTTTAATTTTTGAAAGGCAATAGTAAGCGTATTGGAGGCGAAATCTGAATCAAACTGTCAAAAATAGGTGTCTTAGATGCGAAAATTAGCTGAAAACTTTAAAAATCTGCCTCAACCGCAAACAAAAAGAGTTTATATTATGTTTGTTAATGTTTTCCATTATGATTTTTTTCTTTTCTAATGATCTATCTTTCAAATACCTTATATAAATGAAGTTCATTATGTAATATTGGTTTACTTATAGCAATACGGGCCATTTTACCGCCATACCACAAGACGAGCCCATTGATGATCATCATTGCTATACTGGGGCTTACATATTGTACCTGATATTGAATTTTGAGCTGTGCATAACCAGCTCAAACAACTTCTCCATACGTCCCTTTCTCCCCATGGGCTCATTCACAGTCGATGGTACATTGTGGCAACGGGCCGTACATCGCAAAGTAGCCATCGTCAGTCACCGTTCCTTATTGACCTTTACAGTTGCTTCTCGCTAACCTAAAATAATGCGATCAACCGTATCTCGCTGTTCGAGAACTGTCCCAGAGGAAGGTTTCCTCCGATGATCCGTTCACTTTCGCAGCATTCGCTACATTCAAAATTCAACCTTAATCCGGAGCGAATCGTGCACTGGCGAATTGCATTCCTCCCCCCTAAGCTAGCCCTTGGCCTTGAAACGAGAGAAACTGTGGAACAAGCAAGACGGGGGATTTCACGCGAACCAAACGGGAGAGGGGGAAGACAGCGCCTGTAACGTAAACATCGGCGCAAACGGGGTAGGACGCTACACATACCATCGCACGGTCTTAAACCGTTGCTATGCAACATGCGGTCGGTGGCGTTGGGTGTACAAGTAAGTATCGCTACTAAAAGAACTTTACTTCTGATTGCGTTTGTTTTGTACATACAGTAACAAGCCGAGCAGGTTGAACATAACAGGAATTCTAAATTAAAGTACAAGAAACCTGTAATGCTCTTCCATTTCTGCTTCGACCTTTTTTTCCAAACTGGATAGTAGTTTTCAACAACTAGACCTTTAAGACTTTATGTCTTCTTCATGTTGGCACCCTTCCTTACATTCCTATCCTAGCTAAGCTCTTTTAAACGTATGCCTAAATCAAACATAATTCGGAATAGCAAATAGTTTTTAAATAAAATGTCAATTAGGATTCTTATTATTAGAACACATTATTAGTGCATAAACTTAAGTGATATATTTCTAAAAATAAACCTTTTCTAAATCCACGAATTGTACTAATAAGCCTTGGCACTAGGTGAGTACACAGGTAATACATCTGTTTGTCAGGGTTTATTTTTCAGCTAGTTACCAAAACATCTCAAGCGCTTACATACACACCCCACCTCATCGCACGCACACAATCACCCAGGCAGTACGACACGCAGATTACGCTTGCCGGTTTTGTCCAGGTTTTCCCTCCCTTCTCCGCTTCCGACCCCGATTCCCCTCTTTCAGCAACACACCTTCCACATGACGTATGACTAATGCCGCGAGCCACGCTTTACTATCGCGAGGCATAAGGCAGCGGTGTGCGAATTTACCCTTGTCCCAAAGTCACATTCACCACAAATTCGACGCGTTCTTTTACATGCGGGGCACAATGCTCGAATGACCTCCGTGGGATCGGATCACCAGCAGCAGGCGTTTCGCTCTGACCTTATCTCGCCCAGAGCGACTGGAACACGCCACGACTGCAGCGAGCCCTCTCAGATCGCGTGTAGCACCAGCTGCCCATCGCGCTCTTCGCTCGCTCTGTCGGAGACACTACACCGAATCACGTGATTTAAAAAATCAGGATTCCTCTCAATCCTAATTGGGCACCCCTAATTCCGTGCTAGTCTGTTCACGATTCAAAGCCTTCACAAAACGGGTCACAATATCAATGCGGAACTTGCGCTTCCCGTATTATCATCGCGATCACGCTTCCCTTATCTTCCCCATTTCGTGCTTCTGATGCTGAAGATAGTGACGATGACGATGAGTTGATGACGCAGGGTAACTTTAATGGGGTGTGGAGTTTGGGTATGGCGATTTGTTTACCTGTTGCCCTTCCACCAACCGCCCCATTGGAGGACAATGATTTAGCAGGATTCATGGTATTGGTGGGGAGCGGGAACAAACACGGGATACAAACAGTCGATCGGGAACAGTACACGGCGAACACAACAACAACAGCTAACAAAAGCACTAACGGAAGTTAACCTCGAACACAGCAGTGAACAATTGTTTTTTTCTCCACTATTTCTTCTTCTTATTCTCCCTTTTCTTGTCTTGGTACGCACAATGAGTCCACAGCGCGACACAGCGACGTTAACGCACAACCGTACGGCACAGAAGAAACGTCGAAAATAAGTGGCTGATCGCTTGGCTGAATTCTCTCCGCCTCTCGACCCACGACGCAGCGCAATCTTAGCCCTGAGCGGGGCAGTGATCATGAGTCGGCCTTTCGGTTCTTTCGCTGCGTACTGGGCAGGGTTCGCCGCCATGGTTGGATGGATAATTTGGGCCAAAGTAGCTCTTTAGCATCTTAACATTCGAACTATTGTTTATATTTATATTATGGTTATTACTAACTAACAGTTTACAGTTAGTACAGTTTACAACAGTACAGTACTAACTAAACATTACAGTTTCAGGTTGGGGAAAATTCTTACTGTAATAGAATTTTAATGCTGTAAAATTCGGCTAACGATAACAGAATTATTTTTACTGATCTCATTATTAATGTGATTTCTACCAAGCGGCAAACGAATTCCTCATTCCACTAAACATTATCTCTCGAGCACTCGAATCGATTACACCAATTGGTTAGCACTTAAACAGCCGCACTCACTTCAAGTTACGATACTTCCGCAAGAAAAAAAATCTAGTCGGAAATTTGAAGAAATTTACGATAAGCGTAGTGTCATTATCTAATCCAAACAGAACTCATTCAAGTATGGTGAGCAGTTTATCAGAAACGTACTTGAAGCGCTATTAAGTTTGCTCTAGAAGAAAACAACGATAAAAATGAACAATGGCAAAATTTATGAATCAGCTTTAGGAAAAGAGACGAGTATGTAATAGTGTCTTAAGAAACGAAAATAATTGATAACAAAATTATTTAGAAAAACTCATCAATTGAGGACTGACCATGATTACGGAATCAACAATCGTGAACCGTGCAATTTAAAAGACAAAAAAGTGAGTTGTATGAGAAAAATATGAAAAAACACATATCAGGTGAAGGGTGGAAACTGGAAATGGCGATGAACAGAGAATGAGAGAGTATTTGAAACGCTTCTCCATTTACGTTACATACTGTTTGTCGCTAGCTGTCAAAAACATCGATTGGGTTTTACCACAGTACATTTTCCGTGGAAATCACTGCTCTGTCACTATCCGTTGTACTTGCTTGTTTTATTTTTACATTTATTTTTATTTTGGACTGTTTTTTAGCCAAACAAAGCGAAATAATTTGCGTCGTGTATTGGTGAAACAAGAGTAACAATGGAATCGTTCAAAACTTACGAAATTGTCGATGGTGATAACGAAGCCAGCCAGTCATATTATCCAGGAGGACCATTATTTCCAGCGTATTTGCAAATCGCCGACAGTAGCAGTGACAACAATGTAGATGCGCAATTGGACCATTGCTACACTGCTACCGACGCCGACATAGATATAAGCAAGGGCGAACCGGTACCAATGCGTCCCAAACTGTTTGGAAAGGCACGCAAGATACAACAGTTTGCCAAGCTGGTGAAAATAATGCAACCATGCAACTCGGTCGTCGTGCTGAACAATCTGCTCGGTACAGCCATGCAGAAGTACACCGTGAGCAAACACAGTCTGGGAACGAAGGCAGAGATCACCATCGATTCGAAACACTACGAAGCGATCGGACAAAACAAAAAGATAGCGAAAGCCAATGTGGCCGAGAAGGTACTGCGGGACATTTGTTTGAACTATTCGTTTGTCGGCTCGGCAGCAACGATGAACGAAGAACAGGTTGATGTAGTCGAGCTGGAATCCTACAAAGCCCTGTTGATGCCGCATTTGGCGTCGTTTGCCGTACATAAACTTTTGGCAGAGTGGAACGTTTTGGGCCAATCAGTATCAAATATGCAGCCGACGGTCGTAAGCCCAGATCGATTTACCGACGGAATGAAGTGCCGGACACAGCTTCCACCAAATCCAACCAGCTTTAGTCCGACCACGTTGCTAGTATTCATGGTGCCGAAGGTAAAGTTTGAGGATGCCGGTGAAACGGACGGGATCACGACTCATCCTAACTTTATCGTAAGGGCTAAGGTAGGCGATCAGTGCTTTACTGGTTTGGGGAAGTCGAAGAAGTTGGCCCGTATGACGGCAGCAATAGACGCGTGCAAGACACTGTTCGGGGTTGACTACAAGGGCTAGAATTTGGCAAATGTCTTAGGGAGACATTAGGGAGAGAGATAGTAATCATAAAGTTATTTAGTGTAAGTCGCACTATACGTTCGTCAGGATTATGAATCTAAATTACATATATAACGACCAGAATTTTAAGAAACTTTCTTACCCTTACTTTAACAACCTCAAACAATGAACTGGAACTTCATTTGAATAAAACTTTACTATGACGAATGCATTGAAAAGTATACCAAAGTTTGTAAGGTACTTGTGCAACGCATTATGAGTACAACATGCCTGATTTGGTCGATTGAATAGATTGGCACGAACGAAGATGCATCAAATCTGTGCAAAAATAGCCCCAAATGCATGGTCGTTCGTGTAATCGTTCATTTTCTTTTCTTTTGTTTGTAAAAGGTGATCGTAGTAGCCCGAAAAATAGGGCTGTCCTGATATTGTGCCTCATTCAATATACAAGTCGGTAAAGGCATGTGTGGTCTTAGTTTCATCCTCACGTTTACACATGTACGGCGAGAACCATTTCAATTTTCATATTTTCTTTCGGTATTAGCATATTTTCTCCCTCGTTTTCCTACCGTCCGTTGGTTGCGCCCTTGCATGCGTACGCAGCGATTCAGTTAAGACGGAAGACACTCGCAAAGGCATAGCGTCTTCTGTGCATGACGTGCACTGGCTGTAGTGCATTGGGAGCATACAAAATAAAGAACCAAACCATTCAAATTTATGTGGCGGCTAGAGAAGAGAAACTGAGGCCAGACATTTAGTAGCCAGGGGAACAGTAAGTATTAGCAGATATGTGCGCCTTGCCTTCTTAATAAATTTCTGTAATATTCGCTTGGATAAAATGAACCAGCAAAGAATATCTAAAGGACTAGCATATGGACAAGGAGGCTGTCAATCTTCATAGGGTACTTTTAGGCTCAACGGAACAATTTGTAGCTACTGCAAAACACATCGAGCAACACGATTTATGAAAAAGATTTACACTTTATTTCGACACTACTCTTTTAAGTATAAAACTTTTTTTCTCTGATAAACTGCATGTTTTTATATGGGAAGAAAGTTACCGGAAAGATAACGTTCAATATGTTTCTAACCTAATGTGAGACTTTGTTTTGGGAATTTAAGCAATCAATTGAACAAGCTTGCGAAAGAGTCGCAATCAAACAATATTGTGGCAAACTGCCACAAACAAAAATATTCATTAAGGACATTTTGTTGGAACCTTGGTGTGTTACTAAAGTTGCAGTTCTATAAATGTAGATCTGGTGTGGTGTTGGCGGTATGTGAAGATAAACCTTTTACAGCCAGTGACAAAATGCATACCAGAACTTAAAACCTTTTATTGCATTTCGGAGGATGAAATATTAGGATTCGTGTCCTTTTCATTAGAATGTTATGATGTTGGAGAGGAACGTTTATTTGATTTATCGAATTAGGTGCATAGTTATCGCTATTTAATACAAAGATTAATCGAATATCCCCCATTTTATTTTAGGCCATACTTGGACATCTTTTACATAAACGTTACTGTTGCGGTTTTAAATTAGCCTTTTGGTGGTCGTTGACGACAGTCTTTGGAAAGAGAAGTACCCACAGCAGTACCCAGCAAGGGACGAAAATAAGCGATACCATATCGAACAGCCAATTCCCGTAGATCTAAAGAAAAAAGGAGCAAATATTAAATCAATTCAACTACTACAGCAATATCAAAAGTTACCATTGAATCCACCACGGAGTACGTGAGTGCGTCCATTGTGGCGGTGAGAGCTTTGTTTAGTAGCGGTTTGAAGGCTAGCTCCGGGAACAGGTACCACGTTAGCGCAAGCAGCACACAGTACAGCACCACCAGTGGGTTTATCAACAAACAGCATAGTCTGCAAAGTCTAAAACCAACCACATGAAGAAATCGTTATGTTTGAAATGAATGTTTGCCTTCTTCCGTAACTTACAATTTCGCACCATGTGATGCTGCCGGTCGGATAAGAATAATGAACGGCACGAGCAGTACAGCCAAACTGAAGCCGAGCGAAAAATTTAACATTCCCACTGCCAACAGTACGGTGCCAAGCTCGAGGAGCACGGCCACATGTAAAGCTTCCCCATTGATGCCACTCAGCGCACAGAACGCGGGAAGGGTAAGGGCCACCACCAGTACCGCCACGAACAGACTGAACAGTCCGAACTGTGTCGAAAGGTCGGCCTCATGTAGATACTGACTGATCGGTTTACTTTGCGGCAAAAGTACCATTAATGCTCCGATCGAATGCGCTACCAGCAGTACGATTCCGACCGAGAAGTACCCGATGTTGATGCCACCCTTCTGTTTCGCTTCCACCATGTTCGTGTCTTCGCTCTTTTCGGCCCCATTCTCGTCCGCCGAGTAGTACATCGAGAGGTAGTGTATAAACGCTTTAATTAGTAGCGAACCAGCCATCAGTGCCAGGCTCGGCATATAGTCTCCGATCGATACGAACCGATCGTTCGATACGAGCAGATAGAAGAAAAAGCTCTGATGAAAGCGCTCCAACAAATTGTTCAAGCTGCGGCTAATGCCCTCGATGATGCGCAGCATCGAACCGACCTCTTGAAACTGCTGCTGTGCCCGTTCCCGTTTGATTGCTTCCAGCGTTAGCGCTTCGATGCCGTACTTGTGGAAAAGCCCATGGTTCCCCGTTGGTACGCCGCTCGCCTGCGAAAACACCATCGACAGCAGGTTGAGCAATTTGTCCTGATAGCGGAAGGAACGTTTCGGGCTCGAGGAAGATTGTTTGTATCCTGCAATTATACCATTCTTCGATGATAGCTTTTGTACAAGGTTATGAAGGTCCAGGTTCGGAAGCTGCCCGTTAAGACCTTCAATTTTTAAATTTATATGACTGATGTCCAAGCTTTGCACTTCCAGGTTAAGGGCAGCCTGAATGGAACCGGCTCGAGCACGCAACATGCCCGAATCGAGAATGCGACCATCTTCGCCGCCATGGTACGCCTCGAGCCAGGCCTGCATGCCCAGCTGCTCCTGCTCGGTGACGAGGAAAATTATATCCTTCGCCCAGTACTTCTTCCGACGAGCAAAATCGGCAAACGCAAGCATTAGCGGCACACCGGCCGATACGTCCGTGTGGACCGTTTCAGGTGGCCGGTAGGGCACGCTTATCACAATTGCTTCCGTCGATGCAATACGCGGAGCTCGAAGTATGCCGTACACGTTTTCACCCTTGAAGCGCTACAATAAACCAGAGAAATTATTTGTTTAAAGAAAACATAGGGGCAGCCCCTTGACAGTAAACTTACCTTTCCACCACCGAACGGATAGTTGAGCGTAAAGTTGTGCGTGTGCGTTTCCAACCCGAACCGTCGCATCTTTGCCAGCAGCCACGGGTACGGCACTCCCTTCGGATAGTTTTCCCTTTCCCGCTGCAGCTCGCCGGATAGCGATTTGACTAGATTTACCGTTTCCATCTCTAGCTCGGAGTTTACCAGCCCCGGAAGTAGTGCATTCTCGGAGAAGTAGGTGCCGGAGTTAAAGTTTGCATCCGGCAGTACGCAGAAAAAGGCAACGCCCAGCAAATACAGCGTCAGACAGATGGCGGTATTGTAGCGGACCAGCTTGCGGCAATACTTGGCCTTTTGGGAAATGGATGGATTTGTTAGCAAACCCATCGTGGGTGCATTCGTGTTTATCGATTGTTTTCCAAAGTTTTACCACGGCCGGCATGCACAAAAAACATGCAAAAACTCGCAAGGATCGGGTTGATTGTTTTGAAAACACTGGGTGACAGATGTGTATAATCCCTTCAGAAACTGCACGAGTGCTCAGCGAAATGTCAAACCGGCAACCGTTGACAGTTTAAATGTTTTGAAATCACAGGGGGAAAAGGTGCGTCGATTTGCTGTGCGTAATTAAAGGGCGAGAAAATAATGTTTCCCGAGCTTCAGGAGTGCATTCAAACGGCACAGGATAATCTTTACCGGGGTTTCATACCGACGAATAAGGCCGGTCTGCAATGGCTTGACGTAAGAGTATTTTTTTCCTGCAACGGTTTCTCGCGCAAGCTTAACCATGCTTCTCGTTGTATTGTTTCTTTCAGTCCGTTTGTGCCGATCTGCATCGACTGCTGCGATTCGTACACAAGCATCTGATCTTCGATGGAAACGGCAACGCCGGTACACTTGAAACCTGCTTCCTGTGCATCTCGCAGATCGTCATGTGTATCCGATGGCTGGAGAAAACGATCGCAATGGAAATGGAATCATCCGGCAAGCCTCAGACTCAAGGACTACGGCAAGCAAGGCAATGTTTTTTGGATCGAATTATTTGGTGCTTGGAGCGGTTAAAGGCCGCACTTGAATCTGACGATACGACCGAAAGTGTAACGGATTCCAACTTTGTCAGCTACCTCGATCTAGCGCTAAGCCTTATCGCACCATTAACGGTGGCAAGTGATGAAGGGTGCGTCGGGGACGAGTACGAAACACGATACAACGAAGTGATCGTGGAGAGTGGCCGAATTAGATCCGTTATCGAGGCACTCATATCCCAAACGTTTAGCTTTTGTACCGTAATCCCCGAGCAAGATAGGAACCGTGTGACGGGCTTTTGTCAAAAAGTGATGAAAGAATGTGTGGCACTGGAGCGGGAAAGCGAAGGGAAGGATACTTGTGATAAGAAGTTACGGGTAAGCATGTTGGAAAGTGCTATCTATCAGCTGGAAACGCACGTAAATGAATGCTTGTTACGGCTCGTGTACGACACGTTTGGTGACACGGATCGTATGCTACTGGCGCAACTACGCACAAACATCAAAGGCGTAAGCTGCGAGGAACAGATCGATGAGGTTACCAAACCGTTCGATAGCTTTGTGGAACGGTTGATGCAGATTGGACTGTTTGCAATCTCGTACGCCGACAGTTTAAAGATATCGTCCTCTATACGAAGCTGTTTAGCGTCGCTGGAAGCACTTGACTCGTATCTGATACCATCGCTGTACCACGGAGCGGACCGTAACTCGATGCTACTCGAGCATCACTGGCTAGAGGAGTCGGCAAATTTGTGCCGGCTGGTACACAAAATCATCGACACGAATGCATTTGCTCTGTCGCTGCAAGAGATGCTTGATAGTGCGTTAGACGCTTGGCAGCAAAGCTTTAACCTACCCCAAGCACTTGAGCTGGTACGTAAAGCGGACGTTTTCCTGCAGCATATCGAGCTGAACGCGTCCGAAGTAAAGCTACACGAGGAGCGACTTAGCATCCATTACGCGGACTACCGTACGATGGTGCTGGAATGTCGCGCGATCGTACAATGGGTGGAAAAGCGAGAAACCAACGTTATTGACACACCGCGCATCGTGAAACGGTTTCGCGTGTTACAAGGAAAATTGCGCAAAATTCAAACTACCATTAGCACACATTCGAAAGACACACGAGCGGTCGCCGTTGAGGAAGAGGGTACATCGTCCGCCGCTGAGGAGAGCGTCACTTCGCCTGAGCGGCACAAGATCGAGGCAAACGTGCGCGAACTTTTTTCGGCAACACAAGCACGGCTGTCGTCGACCAACATTCTGTATCGAAGCCGACGCGGTGTACCGGGCAAGCAACGGCTGGAAGCGGCCTCACTGCTAGAAATTAACGCGTTCACCGACATAATCACCCACCGGGCACGGGATCGGGCCGTTACAAGCCCCGAGAAGGGTTCGGTGCGAAGAAGACCTATAAGAAGTAAGAGCGGACTTCAAAATGATGAAAGAGATGCTTAAGATTTAATTTAACTTTTTTTTATATTTGACAGGAAACAGTCTGCGAGTGGCAATGTTTAAAAAGCAGCAGCGCGATCAAACGACGGAAATGTATGAGAGTATTAAAAATGACATTGATCTGCAGATTACTGGTACGTAGGCGTTTGCCGTTTTTTTTTTATTCATTCTGTTAAACGATGCGTCTTATCTTAACTGCATTTTAGAAATTCTCGACGAGCTAACCGATTTATCGTCTACTTTCTCAACCCACACTATGGGTAAGTTATTGCCCACCGACGTAGAACATCCGCCTGCAACAGCAATTAGCAAGTCTATCACCAACGAGGAGATAGCGATCGTGGATGATAATAAAATAAGGATTAATATTTACACTGATCTATAGACATCGGTGGGAAAGCGACACACAGTAAGGAATCAAGAGGAAAATGGTCAAGTTACATATTAAATTTAATTGGATTTAGGTGATTCTTATCTTAAAAATTCTTATTCACGAATTAAAAATATCACGCAGCCTGGTAACAACTATACATATAGAACAATAGGGCACTGGCTTTCGTTTAGGCCAATAAGATCATTATACTGCTTTTGACTGAAAAATGTCGATATTACCGATGAAAATGCATGATTTTCAATATAGGACCACTCTCATGCTAAACTTAACATATGATTTTGTTATCAAAAAATGTCTATCCTTGTAAGGTACAATTATGTTGATGACCAAAAAGTATGCGCGTTGCGTTGAAATACCGACGATTATCAAACTTGTTTAAAAATCACAACAACAATAAAATCAGTTATTCTTTACACGTATTATATTATAATTTGAAATATTAAAATGGGTTCTCATTAGTGATGGGAAACACCGTTCCGGAGCCGGACCCGGCTCCGACCCGCTCCAGAAATGTATGGAGCGGGCTCCGCTCCAACCGCTCTGACAGCTCCGGAGCGACTATTGCTCCCACCGCTCCGGAGCGACCACAGCTCCGATCACTACGGAGCGACCACCGCTCCGACCGCTCCGGAGCTACCTTCACTCCGGAACGACCTCCACTCCGGAGCGAGCTCCACTCCGACCGCTCTGAAGCGAGCACAACCTAACTGCACTGAAAGTTAAACCATCTTTGTGGAAGTGAATGTACACCAATGTGAATGAAAGTGAAGAAAAGTACAGCACGTATACGTACAGAAAA